>VKOC01035865.1:0-10499 GCA_009364415.1 Spea multiplicata | reverse complement strand
TTATGCTACATTTTTGGCAATGTCTGGCTCAATGTTTTTGTTCATAGTTTTTTTTTTTTAACTATAGTCCGGCCCTCCAACGGTCTGAGGGACCGTGAACTGGCCCCCTGTTTAAAAAGTTTGAGGACCCCTGCTCTAGACTGTAAGCTCGTTTGAGCAGGGCCCTCCTCACTTGTTGTCTCTGTTAGTCAATTTATGTTACATACTACTTGTTATGTCTTGTCTACTCATTGTACAGCGCTACGGAATTTGATGGCGCTATATAAAACAATAAATAATAATAATAATCATGAGTACTGTGAGGAAACAGTCCAGAACTACACGGGAGTCAATGATCTCAAGGCAGCTGGGACCATAGTCACCAAGAAAACAATTGATAACACACTACGCCACTGAAATCCTGCAGGTCCCCCAAGGTCCCCCTGCTCAAGAACGCACATGTACAGGCTCGTCTCAAGTTTGCCAATGAACATCTGCATGATTCGGAGGAGAACTGGGTGATGGTGTTGTGGTCAGATGAGACCAACATCATGCTATTTGGCATCAACTCGCCATGTTTGGAGGAGGAGGAATGCTGCCTATGACCCCAAGAACACCATCCCCATTGTCAAACATGGAGGTGGAAACATTATGCTTTGGGGGTGTTTTTCTGAAGTACAACTTCACCACATCGAAGGGATGATGGATGGGGCCACGTACCGTCAAATCTTGGGTGGGAACCTCCTCTCAGTCAGGGCATTTAAAATGGGTTGTGGATGGGTAGTCCAGCATGACAATGACCCAAAACACACAGCCAAGGCAACAACGGAGTAACTCAAGAAGAAGCACATTAAGGTCCTCGAAACCTTAATGACTTGGAGAGGATCTGCAAAGAGTAGTGGGAAAAATCCCTCCTGAGATGTGTGCAAACCTGGTGGCCAACCACAAGAAACGTCTGACCTCTGTGATTGCCAACAAGGGTTTTGCCACCAAGTACTAAGTCATGTTTTGCAAAGGGGTCAAATACTTATTTCACCAAGTAAAATGCAAATCAATTCATAACTTATTTAAAATGCATTATTCTGTAGTTGTTCTGTCTCTCACTGTTCAAATAAACCTACGATTAAAATTATAGTCCGATGACGTCTTTGTCAGTGGGCAAACTTACAAAATCAGCAGGGAATCAAATAATTCCCTGTAGCATGAGGGTCATAAATGTCACAATTAGGGGCCTTAAGCACGGTCCTCTAGGGAACCAGAATCAGAAAGACCAGCTTCTAGCAAAAACAGTGCTTTATTTTTAAAAGGGATGGTCTTCTTCAGGGCCTCTCCTTGCCCTGGGAGCACAGGGAACTTCTTCTTCCCCCAACAGTCTCTCTGATTATCAGGCTCCAGGGGTTTTTAATGTCCAGCACCTGTGCCTGATGCAGGTCCCATAGTAATGGGATCCTGCAGACTTCAAGCCTCTTGGAAAAGCTGGCATGGATTTTCCACGGAATGGGGGAACGAAGCATTGGCCCACCCTGCTCTCCAATTGCTCCACCCCAGGGGCCCATAAACATGATCTGCATAGCACCTGTACCCAAATGCCATGCTAATTATCCCCCTAAGGTTTAAAGCCTCACAATATGTATATATATATATGCGGCGTCACTATTATGTGTCTATAATGCTGGTGTCACAGGCTCACAGAGACATAGCGGTGATCGGTGCGCCAATGTATTGCAGACCTGTATCTCACTGTGTGCTTGTTGTCTGTATGTCTGTATCCAAATCAGTCACACACAGGTGCATAATTTTAATTACCTATCGTGGTTTTAATGACGGCCACATCAGTCAGTATACATATATTTACATAGCAACTGAAGTCTGGCATTTCACACATCGCTGTCGATGCTGTTTATATAAGAAAGGCAAGTAGCACAAGTAGCATAACTATCTGTATTGACTCCAAATGTCAATCAGATTTGTCCTTGTACCAACAATATAAGGCTGTATATATATATAATATATATATATATATATAAACTTCATTTAAAAAAAAATGATATAGTATAATTGTATGTTTTTTGCTAATCTCTTGAATATGTTTCTTGTTAATTTTTTTAACTACTGCGGTAGTCAAAAACATATGTTTTCTGGCCTAACTGAATGTAACCAGACATGGACTGGCCATCTGACACATGCCGCAAGCTACATGAGCATAAAACATGGAGTGCGGCTACGGATAACCAGCCATTGGTTACCACTAGCGCCTCTTGGTTGCCAGTCCAGCCCTGTATATAACACTTTCCTTTTGTCTTAATCAATGTGTTCTATGGATAATATTCTATCATACAGACATTACTTTCCCAACCTTTCTTTGCATAAATTATTCTGTAGTTATAAGAGCATTTTAATAATTTCCATACATAACAATGATTGGATTCTTAGACATTTATCATTCACAACAAATATGGATTATTTTCTCTAGTTTTAATGTACTTTTGCTATTGGTTTATTAAGCAACTGAAGCCGGTTGGTTTCCCTCCAGTCCAGCAGAATTCCCCATTAGGAGATAATAATAAATAACTTTTACAATAGAGGTATCCTACATATTACACTAAACTCTCAAAAGATGAAACTGGGTAATAGCATGCTGGTTTAGATACGTTTTTTGGATGTTCTTCTTGATCAATATTGGTTTAAACATTGGCCTATTTGTAAGACGTACCAAAAAACCACTGTGTATTATATATTGAAAGATATGTTTTGTCTTAATTGTTGGCTAAACTTATTGCTTGCAAACTTAAATTAGTGCCCTAAAATACATTTTTAATATGTACTACCGTGCACTAATATTTACATGTTTATCACACATGCATGTTTCTTAAAAGAGGATTCTTAATAACGGGGGGGGGGGGGGGGTAGATAAATAATGCTTTTCGTGCATTGATCAGTGAAAAGGATTAGGCAATAAACTGTTAGCAGGTGGCTAATAATAACAATATAGCAAATTTCTCCCAGCAGGAGTCAAAGTGCTTTTTAGCAATCAATCTTTGAATTAACAGCTGAATACTAGATGTTATTATTTCCCAATTGATGGTGCTCATTTTTCGACCTCTGAGGGATGAAGGGCCGAGTTGACGCTGATGGGATTTGAACCTGAGATTTGAATAGAACGTGTGCATGTTGTAGTACATATTTGCCGAAATGGTGAAAAGTTTTTGTTAATGCCAAAATGACGTTTCTACTCAAATGCAGAAAATGTGTGTGATAAAATGCATAAACATTCTGCACTTCCATGTTTCTGACTTTGCAGTGTAACTACTCATAATGTTACTTTTTCCTTCCCCTACAGAGATATTTTTTTCATTTTCAAATAATGTAATCAAATTAGTTTATTAATGTTTACAAAAAATAGTTAGTTACTTTTGCTGTTAATGCTGTTGACACTATTTGTTGTATCACCTTTTGCCTCAAAGTGGATATAGAGGCAAAAGGTGGTGATTGTTGACCTTATTTGCATGCGTCTACCCAGAATCCCTTGTGGTTGTGGCAGCATCATGAGATTTCTGAGGGAACAACAAGCCTTCTGGCTTGTCTGGTGGATGTAGATGAGTGTTTAATAATGCTTCTACTACCCCCTTAATTTTAAGTGGAAGGGTTTTCCATCACCTTTACCCACCATAACTTTTGTTATAAAGAATTGTTACAATAATAAAATCTGAGTCCATTTCATTATTCTTGAGTATTAAATGCATGGGCCATTAATAAAGAAAAATATGTTCCCTTAATACAGTTGTGATAGAGAAACGTATCATTACAGAATTAATGTGCTTGGGGCACACTCTAGTGTTCAAAGGATATATTACATGAAACATTCATTTTTAATGAAAATATATTTTTAACCAAGAGGTTTTTCATCAAACCTGAAATATATATATTGTTCTTGTATGGTCTGCATTAACCTACCAGCACCATGGTGAGCTATTTTTTTTATAGGTTTTAGATGTTCATCTTAGGATCAAGAGATTCTAGCTTTGCTCTGTACATAGTGACCAGAAAAGAACATGTCTTTTTATTTATAGAAGACACCTGTTACAAAACCTGTTGTGTTATTGTGGGTAGGAGTGATTGCAACCCATGTGAAATGTAAGGACTGTTAGTGTTACAAGTAGCATGGTGCAATTGTTCTACTCTGTGAGATTAGCAGAGCATCTTCCAAATCCACAAAATGCGTACACAACTTCCACTGCAGCCGAGAGGAGGTGCGGTTAGCAGCGAGGGTTGTCTGCGTCCATCGCACAGACCATCAGAGGTTCCCCGTGATCTCTGACAGCCGGGGAAGGTCTGCGCGATGGACGCAGACAACCCCTGCTGCTAACCGCATCTCCTTCCGGCTGCGGCGGAAGTTGTCTACCTGAACAACAGGTGACAAGACAGATTCATTATCAGAAATACTTCTGGGCCAAAGCATTTCGGATGAGGGATACTCAACCTTTATTCATAACAACCAAGTGAGTCTATGTATCTATTTGTGCAGTGTGTGGGTATGTATGTATATAAGTGTGATGAGTATTTACCTTTTGTGGAGGAGCCATTTGGTGGATTTGGCACAGGGCATCTCCAAGGCCAAGCTTAGGGTCACTGACATCTGGGTGCAAGAATTTTTGTGCCCCAGGTGGGTGACGCTATGTTGAATAGCTCTCCCATCTTAACAAACATAATACTTCTAATTACACTCATTTTCTATGGCAACCACTCCACCACTTTTGGCCTCCTCACTTCCCACAGTGCCATCTTTGCCCCAAACAGCTTACCAGTACCTTGTTTGTCCCCAAACAGCCTGTCAGTGCTCTATTTGCCACAAACAGCTTGCCTGTCCCATCTTTGTCCCCAAACAGCTTGTCAATGCAATCTTTGTCCGTAAACAGCTTGCCAGTGCCATCTTTGTGCCCAAAGTAACCTTTGCCAGAAACAGATATGGTACAGTGCAGCCCACAGTATGCATAAGTACTTAGTGAGCCTGACATATGTACAACAGCATAAATCCAATGACACTGATGGCTGAAGTGCATAATTCCCATCATTATATATTGAACCAGACAATGACAGAGGAACAGCATAAATCCCATCATTATATAGTAAGACAGACAGTGAGTGTGGTACAGCATAACTCCCTTTATTATATACTGTGCTTGACTGTGGTACAGTATAACTCCAGTCAATATATTTAATGAGCCTGACAGCCACTCCCATCACTTAATAGTGATCCAGACACTAACAGGGGGTACACTATAACTCATATCATTATAAAGTGATCCAGATGTGGTGGTACAGCATGACTCTAATGATTATATACTGATCCAGACACAGATGTTTCTACAGCATGACTCCTATCATTATATAGTTATCCGGACATTGAGGGTGATACAGTATAACTACTATCATTATATAGTGAACCAGACAAAGATGGTGGTACAGGATATAGGTGGTATAGTGACTCTTATCACTATATAGTGAGCTAGACACACTAGACAATGGTACAGCCATCACTATATACTGGGCCATGCACTGATGGTGGTACAGCAATGTCCTTGTTAAATTTGATGTTAAAACGATAATCCATACAAATTTCCAGACAGAAATTTCCAGGAGGCATTCTGCAGATTTTCTCAAAAACAGTCAATTTAACCCCTGGTCAGATGACCTAAACCCAGCAATAAATGCCATCACCCTAAATTCCATATTATGGGGGAGTTACAACAAATAGCCACTGAGACTGAACCTGAATGAATTTATGACATAGGTCTGGTATGTAAAAGGTTTGAGTCAGGCTGCAAAACACCAGGCCAGGTTAACCTTTCTGATGCCAAGCCCCTGCTTTAGCCCAACACAGATTCTGCATGACAGAGATATTACTATTTAAATTAAGTAAAATACCAAAAGCTATAACACTAGCTTAACACAATGGATGCCAGATTAATTTGAGCTTTTTCATACATGTTACAGAGTAGATAGATGTTCACAGGATGATCATATCTGTCTGGAATGTGTCTTTCTTTTCCATCTCTCCAACATGTCAAAACAATGCTACTGCTACACTGCACAGCAACGACATTTCTTAGAGATAACAAAAATATCTTACAGTATTACTGGGCTCAGTTCAATGGCCCACTGATAACCTAGACTTCTAGAAACTGCAGCTAAACTAGTACTTACAGGTAAGCATTTAAATGCCAAGAACACAAATCCAAAATAAGATAAACATCTGATTAAATGCACATACACATTTGGTAATTTTTACATCATGATCACACCATGTACACTGATTCCATGTATAACCAATGATAGTTTAATAAGATTAAAAAACTGAAGTTACACCATCTTATGTCAAACAGTTTAACTCCATTTTACGCCGATACAGGCTTGTTGATTGTTGGCGAGCGTTTCACCCGGGTGAGCGGGATTTTACTTGTTATTCTGCTCCGCACCGGTCATATTCTCGGATCGATCTGTTCTTGATGGAATATTATCACTTGGGTCAGGCTGAGGGGTGTTCTATCGGTGTTGCTGCAATATCAGATCATTCCCCAGTGACCTTGCGACTTCGGGCTCCCCTTTATAAGCCTACCACTAATTCATGGCGCCTTAATGACTCTCTCCTGACTAATGACGATGTTGTTCAGGCTGCTTCGGAGCTGCTGTCCCATTTTTTCCTAGATCATGCCGATTCGGAGGTGTGCTGCCCCGCTGTCTGGGAGGCTCACAAGTGCAGACGGGCTCTTTATCAGTAAAGCATCTTATTTTAAGAAACTCCGCTCCCAGGAGATATCCGATCTTTCTCAGCGCATCGCGGATGTGGACGCTCTCCACAAACGCACCTGCGACGATCGCACATATCTTGAGCTACTCACCTTGCGGCAACGCTTGAATACTCTTCTCAACCACGATATTCAGAGGTCGTTCCTCCGCACTCGTTCCCTCTTTTATGAGCATGGCAACAAAAGTGGTCGTCTCCTAGCTAGAGCACTGCGCTCCAAACAGCAATCTCTATATGTTAGTAAGGTTAAAACTCCTGGGGGTCTGGTTTCCTGCTCTCCCGCTGTCATGAACCGAGGGAGCAGGTCTGATAGGAGCCCAGGTGCAGAGGATACGAGGGGCTCTGTCTGTACCCCACGATGCATGATGGCTTGGGGTCGGTACAGACAGGCGTCGGAAATAAACCACAGACAGGAGATGCGGATTAAGATTTGTATTGTAGATGAACAACAATATATATGCAAGGAAAGTCTCTTGGCTGAAAGCCCGCTGTATGGGGGCAGGAAACCCTTGGGATGGGGCACACACGGCAGGAAGCCCTCTTGCGGGGCACGGACTAGAAGCCCTCTTCCGGGGCACACGGCAGGAAGCCCACTTGCGGGGCACACGGCAGGAAGCCCACTAGCGGGGCACACGGCAGGAAGTGCAAGAGGTTCCACAGTCAGTTTACGACAGATATGTTTTTCTAAGTATTCACGTATGAGAGAGTCCCGTCCAGAACCCGAGGAGCCAACAGGGAGATTGTATAAAGAGCGATAATAATGGCAAAAGGCGTCCGCTATGTCAGCGAGTGTAACGTTCACCATGCGCTGGCTGGACTTGTTGACACTTAGTATTATTCATTTCATGTTTCCAGCCACTAGTGGCCGCCCTTGCCATTCAGAACCACTCAGACCAACTATCAGGTCCAGCTGCAGTTGCTTACCTGATCAAGTTAGCCTTTATAAACCTGCCCAGCCCTGCAGTCTGGGCATTGACATTGAAGTTAGGGGACTACCTGCCTTGCTCCAGTACCTGCCTTGCTCCAGTACCTGCCTTGCTCCAGTACCTGCCGTGTGCCCTACAGTTGTCTTACTTAACTGTACTTAAAATGTGCCAAATTAGACATATGCCTGCATCCTGGAGAGCAATGGACATAGGGGCCCATGACTTTGGGGGCCTAGGGGTCCCTTCCTCTCCCCCCCTTTTTTGCTTGGTGTTAAGCAGTTCAGTTATATGTAAATAGCTAATTAAGAGGTCAGCTGGGGTTGGTCAGTGGCCCCCAGCGGACAGCCCCTGGGGTAATTGAGGCTAATATGAAGGGCTAATATGAGAGTGCTCAACGTCCCCACCTATCCATCTTTTTTCAGTGATGTTGGCTTGTTTTCTGAGGTCTTACACTGGCATGTTGCAAGGGCTAATCACCTTCAGGGGTGGTTGGTTCTTAGTGCACAAGCCTTTGGGTTTAAGTACAAGACACTCCTTGGGATGGGAGCCTTTGGGATTCCTATTGGTGCCATGGGCTGACGAGCAATGGATGCCACCAGGCACAGTGCCTATGCCTATGCCAGCTGTTACTCATTGACTGTGAGAACTGGTTACAGTTTCAGTTTGGTGTTATTTGGTTAATCTTTAAAGGGTATTTGGCTAAATACCCAGAAAATGTGAGTAAAGCCTTATGAAGGGTTAATAGTATTTTGACTTTAACTTGAACTATGTTATGTTGCGGTTAGTGTAGTAGTGTAACGGTGCAGGGATTCAAGTTGGACGGCACTGTGGACAAATATTTCCATCGCTGACTGTTAAATTAATCTGTTAATAAAGAAACAAATACATCTGTTAAATATACGCAGTTGTCAGGAACCACAGGGATTCAAACCTGCAACCTTGTGGAATCTAGGTGTATCATCTATCCACTACTCCACCAGGTGGATCTTAGGTTCCTGCTTCCTTCTGCCTCTCCTTGGCCATGTCATTCCTGCATGCTCTGGACACACCTGCCCCTCATTCAATCAATTAAGACCCAAACAGCAATTCTAGAGCATTGTGTTCCTGGCCTTTGCATTGTTTGGTTTGGAGGCCTGTCCAAGCCGTGTGCCCTGCCAGAGGGCTTCCAAGCTGTGGTCCTGCATCTTGCTTGGTGCGCTTCCAGTTTCGTGCCTGTACTGAGCTTGTCACTCCAAGTTTATTTCCTGCTAGTTCTCAGAATACCTATAGATGGCACCCAATAGAAAGACTAAGGCTAAAGTGAAGTGCAGCCCAGAACTGGATCCATCATCAGCCTGCCTACAGCCATGCTCTGAATCTGAACCTGCCCATGCATCGAGACTCCTACCTGAGCCGGCGCCCAGTGTCCTTACAGTAGTGTATGCCTGTTTATTGGGGTCTTGGGGGAGGGTGGGTAAAGAGGTTGCCATTTGGGCCCTTCTCCCGTCATGGTTATATGCTGGTGTATGCATCAGTAATGATGTATAGGTCCCACCTCAAACAGTTATACCCTTTAGACCCTTACAGTTTTCCTATTTTTTTTACCCAAGTTTTATACTTTTATATAAATATATAGCCTTTTTTGAGTATACAGTACATTCAGTTCTTACAATTCTTTTTTTTGTGTAAGTTAAAAATGTACCTTTTTAATACTTTTTGCTTTCCATTGCTTGTCTCCGCTTATACTGTTCACATGTTGTATTTAACTGCATTTAGTGAAAAACAATATAATGACTAGAGGTTAAGAGGTTTTATAAACATACACAAAGGTATACACATCAGGTTATCAAAGTTTCTCGCTATTTCAACTTGGCTCGGGTATCAACAGAGGACGCCGTTCACAATAACAAAGAGAGCTATGAATTCACAGAATGGTCCAGAAGTGAATGAAAGCCAGAACCCTTAAGGGTGCATTTAAATCTGGGATAATCATTATTCTTGTTTATCTGTGCTTTTTCTCGGAGTTGTGGGCTTTTAACAGGCAGATTGTTATATTAGAGTAACCATGATATAAAACACTTCTAGATTTCAGCACAAAGATTCAGGGCCTGATTAACAATGAGGCAAATGTGGCATTTGTCCCATGGCCTCTGGGGGCAAGGGGCCACAATTTGCAGCTTGCTTGCCATAGTGTAATTTCTCTATTAGCCTACACTACACAGAAGGGATACAGTACTTGTTGTGTTGGGTGATGTTGGACTCCACATTGAGGCTCCAAAAGGTGCATGGGGTCCTTTACCTGCAGCAGGGGTATTTCCAGGAACACATACAGACTCCTTTCTGGAAGCATTTTCGGTGATGGAGTTAGCTTCCTTTCTTCCTATAATGTGACCGAATCTTGAGGGCCACTGTACCGTCTATGTGTCGCGGTGGTGGCATTTAGGCATGCCCACACCCCGTCCCATTCCCCTCTCACCCCCATTGAGATTTAAGACACTAAAGGTGGGTTTGGCATACACAGAGAGGTAGCCATGTGGAAAAGTACATAAATATAATATATAAATACATGGCATCATGAACTCTTCCAGCAGGACAATGATCCAAAACGTACATAAAAAGCAACACAAAAATGGTTTATTGACCATGGTCAACCTCACAGCCTATAACAGTGATGGCGAACGCGTGGCACGCGTGCCGCTGTTGGCACGCCGAGCCGTCTCTGTGGGCACGCCGTGACTACACTGTAGTCACGGCATGCCCCCAGAGACGGCTCCCGCGCAGGGCCGGTCTTTGGGGTGTGCGCCCTGTGC
>VKOC01035857.1:0-22062 GCA_009364415.1 Spea multiplicata | reverse complement strand
ACACTGACACAGTATCTAAAAGGGTTTATTAATATATATTCAGAAATCCCAGTGATTCTGCTTTTTCCAATGTTATTTGTGCTTTTGGCAAATTCTTCACTTGTCAGAATTGATTTTTCGGATTATCAACATCTCCTCTGTCCTTAGATGTACTAAATAATAATGTGGTTTCAGGATTCCTTTGAATAGCAAATGAGTATGAAAATGTTTACTGAACTGATGTAATAGAGAAGGAGTCACCTTCTGGCTTGCTCATAGTACAAAAAACTAATGTTTCTGGATGTTTTTAAGTAATGTCTGGTTAATTTGAAACTAAGTGCAGATTTGGCAGCCTCGAAAAGAGGGCAATTTTAGCAGTTTGCATACAGCAAATACAGTAAAGACTTTCTTTCTTTCTTTCTTTCTTTCTTTCTTTCTTTCTACTTATCAAAGGGTACAGTCTAACTGGTTAAAACATCCCATTCTAGCTATCTGTCTCTCTATTGATCTATCCCCCTATTAAAGTATTCTAATGTTAACAGGCACCTTAGAAAGGTTAACTTAATGAACTTAATTCTTCTTTTCAACTTTACTATGCAACTACTTACTACAATCTGATATTAGAGGCCGGTTCTATGTGTCACTGTCCATGGTACTGAAAAGGAATCTAAATATAGGTAAAAAGTCAAAAACACAATATTTACATATAATATATGTTGGTAAAGGTATAAAATAATTTAAACATCAAAAAATACTAAAGAGTAGAGAATGATATAATGAAAAAGTTATCAGGACAATTGATAACTCAAAGGCCATATAGTGTTTCAATATTTATGCCATAAATGAAGTGTTTCTTTAATAAAAAAAAGTCATTTGAAATATGTGAGTTATTCGAGGCAGAGGTTCTACTTCAGTTGTCTAAGGTAATGACAAATAAGTCAATAGGGCCTGATGGGCTATACCCCAAGTTATTCAAAGAGCTTGGTAGTGTACTAGCAAAACCGTTAACTGATTTATTGAACGACTCATTGGTAATAAGAGTTGTCCCAGGGGATTAGAAATTAGCGAATGTTGTGCCCATTCACAAAAAAGCAGTAGGGAGGAGTAAGGCAACTACAGGCCAGTAAGTCTTACATCTGTAGTGGGGAAATTAAAGGAAACTATGGACAGGATTGTTGAACATCTTAAGTCACATGGGTTGTAAGATCAAAAACAACATGGGTTTGCCTCAGGAAGATCATGCCAAACAAATCTTATTGATTTGTGTGATTGAGTGACTAAAGTAATTGATCAAGGTGGTGCAGTGGACACATTGCGTATCTGGATTTCAGTAAGGCCTTTAAAACTGTGCCACATAGAAGACTTGTTGTTGAATGGATTAGGGAGTGGCTGAGTGACAGAAAACAGAGGGTTGTAGTCAATGGCGTATATTCAGAGCAAGGTCTTGTTACCGGTGGGGTACCTCAGGAATCTGTACTTGGACCCATTCTTGGACATACATAATTGCTAACAGCAATTACACTCCTATCATGCCCAGGCAGCCAGTACATGCTAAAACCTGGGCATAATAGGAGTGTAATTACAGCATGCCTATGCCATGCTACCCCCCCACACGCACGCACATTTACACACCCATGCTATCAGGAAGGTTGTACAGTTATGCTGTACCACCGTCAATGTTTCCCTCGGTATATAATGATAGCAGTTATGCAGTACCACAATCAATGTTTTCCGCGGTATATAATGATAACAGTTATGCTGTACCACCTTTAATGTTTGCCTCAGTATATAACGATAGCAGTTATGCTGTATGACTGTCAACGTCTGCCTCAATATATAATGATAGGTGTTATGCTGTACCTCTGTCAATGTATGCCTCAGTATATAGTGGTAGGTGTTATGCTGTACCCCCTTCAATGTTTGCCTAATGATAGAAGCTATGCGGTTTAAAAGTGTGTGTGGGGGGGGGTTGTGCCACATACAGGATCCACCCCAGGTGCCAAATACTCTAGGTACGCCCCTGAGGCCAGGTACTAAGGAAAGTACTCAGAGGCTGGGCAGACTGGATTGGCCAAATGGCCCAATATGTTATTGACACAGAAACTGACAAAAGGCTTCTTAACAGTTTTTGTTACACATTAAAGAGTTTTGTGGAACAGCACCTTTAAGCCTTTAGGTTAAATGGTTGGGCAGTGCCTATTTTCTTATCTAAAATTTCTGAGCTGAATGTAATTTTAATGTAGAAGAAGGGTTTTTAAACATAAAAACAAAGAAACAATACTGGACAGAGTTGAATTGACCTAAGACACTTTGTTTTGTAAAATTCCCATAGACGCCACCATTCTTTTTAAAGAGATTGCTATAGATTACAGGCACTTGCAAAACAAACCTAAATGATAGATTTGGATATTGAATATTAATGCAATATTTTTTATATGGTTATATGATTTACTTATCTCCTTTCTCTTCTGCTTTGTAATTCAATTTGGTTCTTGATCATTTTTGTCAACTAGTTTTACAGATGGCCTTTCCTATTTGAAGATTATTATACCATCTGACTTACTTTCTATTTTGGATTGGAGAATTGGAAGAGACAGCTTTCAGACATTGATACCAGCTGTTTTCTGTCTCTTGATTATTACTGATCCATCTGTCGTCTATATAAGACCTCCTTTTATTTCTGTATAGCTATAGTGAAACTCAGAATCTAAGTGTAAAAGATATCTGACCGTAAGTATTATTTGCAAGTCTATACTAAATATTAAAAAATGTAGTATTCTATATGGTAGCATAGTGTGGCATAAGTGTTCTAAACTAGACATAGGAGGGAACTTTGAAAAGGTATGGACCATTTTACAACAAACAATTTTTATTTACTGTCATATGTCATGCCTACGTTCTTAAATGTTGTCTGGAACGATGTATGTGGCAAGTTTTCATGAGACCATAGTGAAGAAATACCTAGAAGGATAAAGCTGGTTGAGTTTTAAATTGAGTTTTGTTGCTTTAAGGAAAATAACAAATAAGACGCTAGTTTAAAGACTAGCCGCACATTTATTTATCCTGACTCAACATGCCAGCTGGCACAAACACAAAATATTCAAACACAGGTTGGTAACCGAGTATCTTTTTCAGTGCCTGGGGACTTATGGCTGACAACCTCCTGCCATTCCCAACTCTCAGCACAAAATGCCTTCTAAGACTTTGCTTAACCCCTTAATGACAAAGCCCGTACATGTACAGGCTCAAAATGCATTGTTTTCAATGGGTCTAGGGACCGCCCATTGTCCTTAAGGGGTTAATACCCTGCAGTGCAGGATAATGACTCCCACCTGCAAAGGCTTTAACCAGGCTGTTAACCACATAACGCTGGGAATATAGAATGCTCAAAGCTTCTGCTAACATAAAATGCCTCTCTCACGTAGACATGTAGCTAAGATGGCTGCTGCCATATTCATGAAGCATGAATCTCGAAAAAAGTTTTAATAAAAAAATATGAATAGGTTATGATGAAATATGCAATCGTGAACAAACAATTCCAGAAAGACATTATTTTCTCCAAAGAAGTAGAGATATCGCTGTCCACAGGAATTCTGATACAGTTAGTTGAAATTGTTTTTAAATCATTTCGCTTGTCTTTGTTGGCATCTTTCTTACTATACCGTATGTACGTCTGTTTTATTTATTCTGTCTGACTGTCTCTGTGTTCTGTTCACTCATACTGTACCAGCTGTTTAGAAAGCTGATTATAGGAGTGTTTGAAGATGTTGAAGGACAACTAGAGGGCGAGGAAACTGGAAATGTAAGAGGAATTTTAAAATGGGTGATTACATTTGAGAGGTGCTAATGTGTTCACCATTAATCAATGAATGTACTTTGCCTAGCTTGTTTAACAATGTACCATTGCTTTAAATGCTCTTGTAAGAGCAGCAAAAGATCTGTTGCTTTAAATGCTGTCGTAAGAGCAGCAAAAAATCCACTGGTGTGCACAGGAAGACTGTAGAGTTGCCTTTCCCTGCAAGTCACCTAAGGGGGAGTTTCCAGCAGCATGGGAGATCCAACAGGTGTAGTACTTGAGTGAGCAGACTGTATGCTGTCTTTTTCTGGAAAGTCACCCATGAGATATCCAGGAAAAGGGACAGCTTGCTGTCTTCATAGCCAAGCTACATCATGCACATTTCAGAGAATCTGAAGTTGTAAATGCAGCAGATGACGTGCCTTGGTACCATCTCTGGGCCTCAGTGCTCTGTGCACTCCGTCTTAACTTAATTTTGGCATTTTAGGGTATTGAACCATTTAACCTGATTGAACTTGGTCTATTGTATGGTATGGCTTCTATGGATAGGCATAAGGCTAAATATTGTTATGTAGGGACCTGGGGAACACAGGAGAGCTGGACCCACATAGCAAAGACTGTAGATAGGGTTACAAGGTGCTAGAGTAAAAATAAGCCAATGTCGTATATGTAAGTCCGAGGTCGAGGGAAGGCGGCACAGATGCAAGGTCAAGGAAATCCAAGGTCAGGGCTAGGGGCACAGGATCAAGATCAGAAGACAAGCCAAGATAGATACACAAGAAACTAGAAAACGCAAATAGCCAGAGCAAGCAACAATAAGACTCTTTGATCAGGCGCTAATAAGGTGTTGAAATAGGAGCAAGGACGGGAAACTACAGACAACAATAGGAGGAAAAAGGCTAGGTATGAATTCATCGCGAGCAACGCAAACCTGTATCCTACGGGATAAACTTTCCTATTGGGTGTCCAACTCCATAGAAATCTCATCCACCATGATACTATTTAATAATGCTTTAGGGTTTTGCACAGCATTTTGGTGTCACATACAATGTAATAATAAATTGCATACAACAGCAGTTTTAAAGAGCTGGAAGGCAAACACACTTGGTTTTTTTTTATAATGTATCTCCACATTTAAAGGACACCCACACTGGATTCCCTTTGCAGAGCTAATAAGGTATTAACCGCACATAAATATGCATACAGCTATACAGAAGCTGCCATGCGTTGTATTGCTGTGTTAATAATGTAATAATGTTTTATTGTTCGACTGTTGCATTAAGCCGCAGATGTCACCTAACATATGCACAGACATTAAGGTAATTATAAAACAGAGGAAATGTAAATCATTATTTGTTTTTATATTCAACTTTCATAATGGCACCATATCCATTGCAACTGCAGCTTTACATTAATACTGTTAATTAATAAACATTGTTAATTTACTGCAGTACGCTCCCAGTCAGCAGAAAGAACTGTAGATAAGACAACAAAATCACTGACACTCCTACTACAAAAAAATGTCTAATAAAGTACTCTGTGTGTACTTAATACCTTTTTGTGACAAGAGTTTTTTTTATTTTGTGTCCCCTTTGTTACAGTGTGAGTTTTGACATTTCTGTTTGTAAATTATATATTGTATTTTTCAAGACAAAAATATCCTTTTCACAACTTTGGAGCTGGCCAATTCAATTTATATATTTTTTAAAACTCGACAACCCAGGGTTTTCAATTGCTGGTATTTTAACTCTTTCAATGCACTAGTGCTGCCACCAGCTTTTTTGTGTTTTTTTGTTAAACACATTCTACTTCAGGTATTAATTTACAGCTCCTGGTATATGTCACTACCAAACTACACAATATGTGTTCTGCAACATCTCCTGAGTACAGCAATATCACACATGCATCGAATTGACTAGTTGTTTGGGGCTAAAAGGCACTTTTAGGCCACGCATAATTCAGTTTTTTTACCTTAAATAGTGACATATGGTCATAATGCTCCTGTGTTTTATTTGTGACATGTTTGGAACCAGCAAATTCTATTTACTCCATCGAAACATATATTTTTGAAAACTAGACATCCCAGGGTATTTCACATGCTGGTATTTTGACACTTTCCATGCATTTATTCTACCACCAAACCGTCACATTTTGTGGTAGTATTTTCTTGTTTTTTTCCTGCATATATTGTACTTCAGGTATGAATTTATAGCTCCTGGTATATGTCAGTACAAAACATCACCCATATATGTATTCAGCAGCCTATCCTGAGTATTTTAGGGCTAAAAGGCCACATTTGAGAAGAATTTTTATATTTGGTTATCCCGAGGCCTTGTCATGTTTGGAACATCTTTGAAGCCAGCCAATTTAATTTACCCCCTATCAAACCATACATTTTTAAAAACTAGAAACCCCAGGGTATTCAAAAAGTGGGTATTTTAATAGTTTCTATACCAGGACTTTTGGAAAGATAGAGTACCAATTTTAGGACTTGCTTATAATATTTTTATTATTCTTTTCGTTTTTTGTTACTAAACGTTACTATTTTTTGTATTGCTAAATTAATTATTGTTTGACAATTGTTATGAATTTCTTTTTTTGCTGAAAGGACAGAACAATATTGCAACAGATGGTGACAGATCAAAAGTACAATTCCAGGCACTTCAAGAAGCCCTATACATATGCAGCAACATGTCCTATCGCTTATATTTATTAGTTTAAGAGCAGTGCATTGTCGGTATGAGCAGCGGCGGACTGAGACCATCCAGGGCCCCGGGCAACAAAAATTCATGGGTACCCTGTGGTAATGCCCCTCCCTTAGCCACACCCTTGGTTAAGCCCTTCCCTTGGGGTTACACCCCGTCATATCTATTTTTCAATAGTTGTAGTAATAAAAAAGATAAGACATTTAAACAGTGTAATATATATATAGAAAATCAATCTGAAAAATATAAAGGTAAATATATTTACTATGACATAACTGATATCACTATATACTCTGCCATTGACGGTAGTACCGCATAACTGCCATCACTGTATATTGAGCCAGAGATTGACAGTGGTACAGCATAACTGACATCACTTTATACTGTGCCAGACATTGACGGTGGTAAAGCATAACTGCCATCAAATTACACTGTCAGACATTGAAGGTGGCACAGCATAACTGCCATCACTTTATACTGAGTCAGACAGATTTTTCCCTGGGACCCCTGTAGTTACACCACTGTTTAGGCCGGTTAGAAGGAGATCTATTATCTCCCCATAACTAGCCTTCTCCTGCAGATAGCACCCTGGCCCTTGCAAGCCCTCTGTCCGTGCCGAGTGCACGATGTGTCAGTCCCTCACTGGGTATGTGGTCTCTGAAGCAGTGGGGACGATAATTAAAA
Organism: Spea multiplicata; assembly: GCA_009364415.1. Classification (NCBI taxonomy): domain Eukaryota; kingdom Metazoa; phylum Chordata; class Amphibia; order Anura; family Pelobatidae; genus Spea; species Spea multiplicata. The sequence continues at coordinate 14,898 of VKOC01035857.1, read as the reverse complement.
TGTGTTTGTAGCACTGTTACTAAAGTGCTGTCTCTGGGGTATGAGACATATGTTATGCCTGAAAGTTTGCCCCTTAACACAGATGCAAGAAGGGTTTTCATTTGACTACTGTCATTAACTGCTCCACTCTAGCCCTGGGACTCCCAGTAGTTTTGTTAAACCCTAAGACAGCTATCTCTGTGGTTAGATGTAGATTTAAAAAAAAATTGTGTGGAAGTTAAGAAGTTGTCAGTTCTAGAAAGGGATGAGTGTGCCCTAGATATATGGGCATACTCTTCTGTACTTGGTTGAGTAAGAGCCAGGGGTCAGCCAGTTGAAGGTGGTACAAATGTTGGTGAAAGCCATTGTGGGTTCTAGGGCTTGGAGTGCTGGCGGGTCAACCCTTATCTAAAGCCGGGTCCACCACTGTGTTAAGGCTACCACCTATGATCCCAGGATTCATAATGGATATTTTGCAACCTGAACAAAATAACTAGGAAATCCGGTGCATGGACATTGACCAGGAGTGTTCTTGTCAGATTTAACGTATCGTCCAATATATTTGCCGTTAGGGTCCAGTTTAGAGGAATGTACTGTATAGTCTAAAGCATTATGGAGTAATATCACCACACCCCTGATCTTTCTGTGACATAATACAGAAATGCAATCCTGTATCCTGTAATCTTTAAGGAAAGAGTGATTAGGAATACTACAGTACTGCACATCTCGTGTCCCAGCTGCTCAGGAGGGTGCATAGTATGTGTCGGACACCAAAAGACTTGCATGCCAGCAAAACAAACTAATGTTTGTTCAAGTACAAAACATTTTTTAACCAATACAAAATTTAAACATAGGATTTTTGACAATGGCAGATTATTCATGTATGTGCTGCACCTCCAGGTGGGTGTTGAATAGATTAACCTGGTTGTGTCCAAATATTTTTAATTCTGCAGGGTAGAGCATTTCAATCCTGAACTTTGTTGAGACCAGCTACTAGAAGGCCGTGTTGTATTCCTTACTCTGGAAGAGACTATTGCCGAAAAGTCTTAGAACCGGAAGATTGTAAGAGATTGACTGTCCTGTAGGCAGCCAAAATTGTCTCTGAAGTGTAATAATTTAAATAAGTGGGCTCTCAAAACAGACTTGTAGCACATTCAGTAGCAATTGCTGTAACACTGCAAATAGATGATGTTAGTTTACCACTTCCACAAGTCCCACCAGCCTCAAGTTGTTGCATCTGCTATGGTTCTTTAAATTGTCTAGTTTATCAGTGAGCACCTGTAGTTGTTTAGTTTGATTGAAGATTGCGTTTTGAAGGTCAAATACCTTATCCTCTAAGTCATTGTGTGTGTATTCTAGTTGTGAGATGTACTTGGTATGAGTAGTGACTTGGGACATTGTCTCTACTATGTTAGTTTGGAATTCTTGGAGTCGTTTGTCCAAAACCAACGTTAAGACCTCTTTTGCCAGTTCCATAGATTGACCCCATAAGCTTTTCCCCTCCTCCTCCAGAGATCCCGGTAAGGGGTTTGGCAGGCTGATTGAAAGTTGTGAGCTAACAGGTTCCACCTGCTTAGATTCAATGCATGTTACAAACATACAGTGGCTATGCTTCTTTTTTTTGCTGCATTATTCTGGTCTGGTGTAGTGCTTTCACAAAAGGGCAGAGTCTCAACCCATTACTCAGAGCTGACTGATATGGGATAATGAAAAACACCAAACCCTTGTATTATATCACTGCATCAGGCATACAGTGCTCCTGATTTCTGCTCATTAAGTCTCTACAGTAGAGAAAAGAAATAGATTTTTTTTTACTTTTGTTGACTTGGAATGACATAATGTGATTAGATCATTGGATTATGGCAGCTAGTACGTACAATAAATCTATCTAAAATCCATTCGTCACACGCTGACAAGCAGAAAGAAAATCAAGAAGAGCATTTCTGAGCTGTTATCATGGTAAAATACGACCACACTGGCATCTAAACACAACAAGACCTGTTTGTTTTATTTGTTCCCTAAAGTCTAATATTTTGGTAATTCTATAAGGGTTTTCAAATTTAAGATGAAAAAAGTTTGTTTGTATTAATTTGTTAGGTTCTATTGACAGTGTTTTGTAATGTCAGGATGTATGTGTGTGCTTTGATTAACTAGTGCCCCCTACTGCTGTGTATATAATTACCAAATACACAGCCAGTGGCGATTTTTACTTGTGTATATATAGTTCTGTATTTGGTTCAAATAAAGAGTTCCTATTTTACCTCAACACAAGTTCTGTCTTGTTATTGGCATAAACTTTGGTGCTGTCCTTGTCAGGACAGAAAAGCACTGTATTGAGAGGCTCTATTTCCTGTTGTCGTCAATGCTATTTCCACCTGATGATCCAAGCCTTGTATTACTGGAGAAGGAAGCAATGTCTAGCGAGTGTACCCAATTGGGGCACAGGTCGTTTCCATCACAATTATCTCTATTTTTCTTAACCCGAACTACCAGTTCAAAAGTGTGTTGGCTCAGCTTTTGTTCATGCTCACTGCTGTCTCATACACACTAAGGTTTGAAGGATACTGACATTCACAAAAAATCATCCCTGGTATTCTTCTAAACCTAAATTTATATTCCATGTTCTGTGCTATTTAACAAAAAAGCTTATAAATATTAAATAAGATAGATTACTTGATATTTTAGTCACTTACTATTGGAACATTGAACTTAGTTTAAGCATTTGTACATTGTTACACCAGTAAGTATGTTTCATTTTATAAATAGTCATTTCTTATTTATAAAATCATTCATAGCAAATACTTTTTGTCATTATTCACTAATAAAAAAACTGCTTTGGGTTTTATTTTAGTGAAATTGTAGTAATTCTATGAATTTACTTAAAATTATGTGTTTTTACATTATATTTTTTGCTAAACATCATTTTCGTTATTTACTTTGGGTTTTAAATAACCTCAGGCAATCGAGTTGAAGAACATGTGCAATATTTATAGCGTCCCTAAGCTCCCTACATTAGTTTCCTAAACCAGCATGCCACGCATATCAAACAGGGGCTTAATATTTAGTTAATTCTTGAATCACAGCACCACCTACAGACTCTCTCACTCCCTGGAGAGGCCCTGGTATAAGAAAATCTGTTTTCTTTATTAAAAGAACAGTTGTTTTTTGGTTCCATTTCTATTTATGTGTTAATCAGTTGCAAAAAAAGAAATAAAAAAATGTGTTAAATTACATAGCAATAATAGGTACCCAAAACATATTATATGAGCCAGTTGTCCCACATTAGAATTGCTCTGGTATGACATGAAAACAGAAGTAGTATATTTCAACCTTATGTGTAAAATGGGTAAGCCAGACCTTTTATTTTTCCATACCTTCAAAGTGAATGGGTTAAAGCTGACTAAACTGTACTTCCCAGCTTTCCTTTTGTCTTATACGGTTGCAACTACGTAAGTAAACTCATGTGTTAATGTAGCACCCCAATTCAGTGATCTGCATATAAAAAAAAGCAAAGAGCTATTGGATTCAAGTTAAATGTCAGTATTCTTTGGCTCAAGGATATTCCTTTTGGGAAATATATTCATACTAGTCTATATGCCCGTCATAAAAATTACGTGCACTTTTTTCATCCGTTTGCTATCTCTTCCTTTTCCATTCTCTCTCTTTATTTCTCATCTCTTATTCACCCCTCTTTCTTCTCTCTATCCCCACTCTTGATTTTGGACCAGCCCAGAGAGAACCGGAACACAGCGGGGTCACATAACACAATGTAATGGGCCCTGTAGTAAAAGCAAGGCAGCACACACGGTGTAGATGCTGCCATACAGAAAACTGTGGATGAGGTAAGGGGATAAGGAAGGGAGTTAGTGAGAGGGTAAGGGAGTATTAATATATGTATGTTAGAGTGAGAGTATGTATTAGTGTCTGTGAGCAAGAATGTGGAGGTGTGTGAGAGCAAGTATGTGTGAGCATGAGTGTGTATGTGTAAGTGTTTGTGTTAGTGTAAGTGTGTGAGCATGAATGTGTATATGTACATGTGGGTAAGAGGGAGTATGTGTTAACAAGAGTGTCTAAGTGTGCATGACAGCTTGAGGATATCCATACTGTGTACAATGGTTGGCTGGGTTGTAGGTGGCCATTCATTCACACTGTGATTGTAGAGGGGGATGGACAGGATGAGGGGAATTGAGTTGTGTGCAGTGTACTGTTCGATTTAGCAGCCTTCAGCACTCCTAACCATCCTTTATGTAGACACTAAATGAGCAGTCTCCTGTAGACCAACCATACCCTGACGCATACAGTATAGAATAGCAGCCTCCTGCTCCCTAAACTGCCACCACAGCATACAGTATTAATTGGCAGCCTCTTGCACACAACCCACTGCACACAAGCTTCAACTTCCTGCACCACTACCTGCAACATTATGAAAGAGCAGGACAGCAGCTAACTGCTAGTAGTGCTGGGCTTAGCAAGACGGTCCAATCAGATTACAGCATTTGTTCTTTATTAGCTTCAGTGCCTTGATCATTGAGAATTGCCGTTTAGGAAAATTATAGTATTTATATCTAGCTCTGGTATTGAATGCTGATCATGTTTCATGTTTTTGTTAATTATGGATGAATTGATATCCTACTGCAGCCAGACTGGTCATATTCTTTCCATTTCTAGACTCTTTGACCTTCACAAATATTTTTATTAAATTCTATATCTATTTACAAAAATTCATTGGATAAATATTCATCCAGTGCAACTTAATTGTACAAACCAGAAGAACAAACATGTTTGCCAGAATCAGTAAATACTATGTAACAGCAATACTGTATTTCAATGCATGCATTAATGTAATTGTAATTGTGTAATATTAAGGCTGTTTTTTTAATAAACTTTTTCTAAACATTAAGAAAATGAAACTACTTCCCAACAGTTAGATAGTAATATCAATTAACTTGTTAGCTGCCATATAAACACCCCAATTAAGATGGATTATAGGGCGTTTAATTGATATTAAATTGATATGACCCAAATCTTTAGACCAATGTAAATAGACATTTAAAATAGAAAACTGTTAAATTTGCAATTATTAGAGATGAATTATTGCCTCTATGCTATTCCAGATTTTACATATGTTTTGTAGATTGTTCATTTTAATCAGATTGGATGCCTACTGGGAAATGCTTAGAGGGTCTGGTGAATTTTCTGCATAGGCTAAAAGCAAGCTGTTAAATATTAGATATATTTCCAAGTCATCAACCAGCTAAAACCCACAAGGGACAAGTCAGAGCTTGGCACATATGCTTATTTTACTGCTTAAAAATATTAATTAGAAGAGCCCAGTGAGACAAACACTGATCTTAAAGCCATATCTACCCTTGGTATCATGCAGGGGGGAAGTTTCATCTTGTTTTCACTGAAAATGGCCCCCAAATGGGTGGGGAATTCAGCAAGGTGCAGGACTAACTAAAACTCTACTAACTAAAGCATTATGCAACTCTATGTCATAAAGGAAACGATAGTAACCCTATCTGCTCACGTCAGTCAATATAATCTAAACTTGCAACAACTTGTGAGTGCAATGAGATGATGCTTAATAAATGGTGAATTTCTCCTTTACCACTTGCATATTCTTGCACAACGCCATACATGTGAATCTAACAGCTACAATTTAACGTCACTGGTAATCCGCAAATTAGCGCATGCAGGGTTTTACATTTTTTTGCGTGTGTCAAAAGAGTTGGCTTTAGTGAATTTAAGAGTTGTCTTTTTGTCTGCTGCAAACTCACATGCACTGATACTTCAGTGAATAGAACCCAGATATCAGCAATGGTCAAATGAAGCTGAGCCAGGAACACAAAGATCAGAAATGGTCAAACGAAGCCGAGCCAGGAACACAGAGATCAGAAATGGTCAAATGAAGCGGAGCGAAGAACACAAAGATCAAAATGGTCAACCGAGGAACACAGAGATCAGAAATGGTCAAATGAAGCGGAGCCAAGAACACAAAGATCAGCAATCCTCATATGTAATCATTCTGGGCATTCAAATGATCAGTGATGACCAAACGAATACAGGGGTAGTGGGAAACAGAGAGTTTCCAAATATGCCATTTATTACTACATTTAGTTATAGAATGCTAGCAGATTTCATATACAGTAAGGTGACAATACAAAATAAACAATTACATTAACAATATACAATAATAACCATATCATGAGCAAACTGGCATAGAAGAAGTCTAATTGTGCAAGCTTATAAACTATTAGGTGAATAGAAATTGAGACAGAACATGAGGGGCTTATTGGGCAAGACAGATATATATATATATATGTAAGTCACATACAGAAATCAATGGCCTGGATCTAGTGTGGGAATTGGTGGTTTCTGGTGATTTTAATTACAGTGGGCTGCTGTAAGGAAGGAGATAGTCATGCTAAAAATAGATGATGCTACAAATTAAGCATTTTCTCTACAGGTTTACTCCAGTATAACTCATTCAGATATGATGAGTGCACCCCAGTATATCTCATTCTGTTCGCTTGTGATGCGTTCATTTTGGATAAGTGAACATTTGCTACATTTCTCCACCAAATATTGCCTGCAGAAAGCAAAGGCTCTGTAATTATAGGACTACATCAAAGGGATTAGTTGATTACATAACAGGCATCTAATGTTTTACAACTAGCCATTTAACAATTACAAACAAGCTACATGGGATGGTGTGAAAAGTTAACCTTTTCTTATTATCAGGTTATAGAGACACACAGGAGAATGTGACTGTATTAAGAATGCACAAATTATTAAAACGTGAAATAAGAGGGTTATTGAATTGCCCATAACCTGGAGAGAGAGACATGGCAGGATTAATGAAGATTCCAGTTTGCAAACTGCCAGATAGTATATGGACAGGTGGGATATGTATTCAAGAAATGTATATAGACCCCGATGGATGCCTCAATAGTCCAGTACAATCCCGTCTATTCACTTGTGATGAATTCAGTTTAAGAGGTTAAAGCAGATGGAGTCCAAGAAGAGTCAGAAAGGTAATTAGGCCAAGAGGTCAGGACAAGTGGAGTTCAAGCAAACTGGTAATCCGCAAATTAGCGCATGCAGGGTTTTACATTTTTTTGCGTGTGTCAAAAGAGTTGGCTTTAGTGAATTTAAGAGTTGTCTTTTTGTCTGCTGCAAACTCACATGCACTGATACTTCAGTGAATAGAACCCAGATATCAGCAATGGTCAAATGAAGCTGAGCCAGGAACACAAAGATCAGAAATGGTCAAACGAAGCCGAGCCAGGAACACAGAGATCAGAAATGGTCAAATGAAGCGGAGCCAAGAACACAAAGATCAGCAATCCTCATATGTAATCATTCTGGGCATTCAAATGATCAGTGATGACCAAACGAATACAGGGGTAGTGGGAAACAGAGAGTTTCCAAATATGCCATTTATTACTACATTTAGTTATAGAATGCTAGCAGATTTCATATACAGTAAGGTGACAATACAAAATCCTGGAAGTACTGGAAAATACTAGTGTCAGGAACCAAGCAGAAGTACTGTACAAAGAATGGACACTAATAAACAGTTCCTGGGAGTACAGATCATGCATCACGTGTGCACAAAAAAGTCACAGGACGTTGGCCGTCTATGCACGGAAGATACATATAAATACCGTATTTGCTCGATTATACTCACTGTGATGCCTCAGCAGGCGCTTACTGCAGCTCCCACGGGATCACACACACAATGACGCTATGTGACCCCGCTAGGCCCGCAACATCCAGAAAATTACCAGATCCGCCGTTGACTTTGGGATGGCACAGTGCTGCCGGGGTCCCGGTCTTTCTTTTGATCTCTGCGACCGGCTCTGCTTCCCCGGCAGTGGGCAGGCTATCCCGGCAGTGAGAAGGTACGCACATACACAACCTCCGCTGCTGTCCGCACTTTCGCCGGCACTAGGTGATAAACGCCGGTGGAAGTGCCGGCCGCAGCTGAGGTTATCAGACAGGAGGATCCAGGTCCCCTGCAGAGCTGCAGGGGATCTGGATCTTAGTCTCATAGTCAGTCCTCTATTTGGGGTCTGATTAGAAGACGACCCCGATTTTAAGACGAGGGGTATTTTCAGAACATTTGCTCTGAAAAAAACCTTGTCTTATAATCGAGCAAATACGGTAAATACTTGGCTTAGTGACAAGGTTCAAAGAGTTGTTGTTAATGGTAAATTCTCAAGCTGGACAGCTGTGGTAAGTGGGGTGCCTCAGGGTTCTGTTTTAGGTCCAGTTCTCTTTAACTCATTTATTAATGATCTTGCAATAGATATTGGAAGCAACCTGTCTGTGTTTGCTGATGACACAAAATTAGGTAAGTCTAACCAGGATGTAGGTTCTCTTTAGAATGATTTGGATAAACTAGGGGACTGGTCAAATACGTGGTAGATGAGATTCAGTATAGATCAGTAAGTGTAAGGCAATGCACTTTGGTACCAAATATAAGCATGCAACTTACACTCTAAAAGGCATTGCATTGGGAAAAGCAGAGCATGAGAAGGACTTGGGTATAATTGTAGACCATAGACTTAGCAACAAAGTGCAGTGCAAGTCAATGGTTGCAAAAGCCAGTAGAGTATTAAACCACGAGATTAAAATATAATTTTACCTCTTCATAAAGCAATGATGAGGCCTCACCTTGAATATCCAGTGCAATTTTGGGCACCAGTTTTTAAGAAGGATGTTATAGAGCTGGAGAAAGTGCAGAGGCAGGCTACAAAGTTAATTAAAGGCATGGAGAATTTTAGTTATGAAGAAAGTCTACAAAAACATAACTTGTTTTTACTTGAAAAGAGACGTTTTAAAGGAGATTTTAGCATCAGCATCAGCATAGGAAAGGCATCTTCACACTAAGAACAATAAGAATATGGAATTCTCTGTCTACGGATGTTGTATCATCTAACTCTGTGGATATTTTTAAGAAAAGACTGTATGCTTTCCTGGTTAAGCATAACATAAAGGCCTAAAACTGTTAAAAGGACAATAATATTAGCAAGTTGATTCAGGGAGTAATCTGATTGCCACTATGGAATCAAGAAGGATTTTTTTCCCTGTTGTGGCATAATTGGTAATTGTTACAAGTAGCTTTTTTTTGCTTTCCTTTGGATCACTTTTAGAACTCTATAAGTGGGTATGTGTGAAAGGTTGAACTTGATGGACTGAAGTCTTTTTTTCAACCTACTATACTATACTAGCTGTGATCATTCAAGCATTTTTTTTTAAACTTAGCTGAGCAGCCATAATATAAGTTAGCAAAACATCAATGTTGACATAGCATTCCCGTGATTGGCTGTTGCTATTCCCATTGTTTTAGGTGGGCTTTCAGCTCCCATTGACTAAAACTGAAAATGCTTAAAAAGTGTATTGATGAATGCACTCCATTTTCAGTAGCTGGTTGAGACGTTAGGACTGGCCAGCACTGCCTCTATTGCATAAAATTTCCACAACAGCAATCCTTAGGACTTCATATCCTGTTGCTCACAGGAAGAGACAAAAAATAGCATGTTTTCATATTTGACATTCTGTTAGATTGGCTCATTATTCGTGTAACTATTAGTAGCAGAAACTATATTTATATTAACTCTTCTAGAAAACCAAGTTACATGTCTGTGCTAGATACTCTTTGAATTTATTTCCAAAAATACCTAATCATTCTCATCCCACACTCCTCTGACATTTTATATTCTACAAGAGTACCTTCATCCCACTGTGCCACAAGCACAGTCTGTGACATTTCCAGCAGCTGTTTTAGACAAAGAATGCAACTCTTTAAAAGGCTTCTACTGGAAAATGTTGTATTATACCCTGTATTAGCCTCTGGATATGACCTGAAAATGATAGAACACAACACAAAATGGACTCAAAAGTGTCAATGTCTGTAAAAAAACTGTTTACAATTTGTGAAAAAAGTAATTATATCACAAATCTCATAAAAAATAAATTAATTCAAATTATGAAGCACAATTTGAACATAACTAGTAAACTCGTCAAACCTAATCACGAACTGTCATCATCACAGTCTTTACTATAAATATGTTTATTAAAAGTGGTTCTTGCATTTTTTGTTTGTGATCAGTGTAATGGTATTGGGGATATTTGATTTAAAAGTAACACGCTATTGTAGCACAAGGAAGCTGACATTTGTGGTCATGATGGTAGCACTAGTGTAGGAATTATCTTACTTTCTCCTTACCTACAGGGCAACCATAACCAAAGAAGGTCAGTAATGTAACAAAAGTATGATGAGATAACTTAATGGTAAAGAAATAACATCTAGACGATGGTATACACAAAACGGGTTTCTAAAGCACATGTATTGCTTGTGTTAATCTGTAAACAGCTTCACCTAGATGTTAGACACCCTTTATGTCTGAATCCAGTGGTGGACCATTCTTTATACTGTAGTCTGCATTGGAACATTAGATGTCGTAATAGAGTTTGCCTATGTTTGTTATTCTTTTATTCATTTTATGTATTTGTATTATTTTTGGACATTCACATTAATTGTCATTGACATGGTCTAGTCTTATCTAACAAATCTGATGATGTATACAGGTTAATTTACATGGTCAAAATATTGTATGTACTGTGGATGTTCTTATGGTGTTCTGAAAAGAAACTAGTAAACAGATATTTAAAAAAATAAAGGGAATGCAAATGGTGAGAAAGTTTCCAAGCAACAGTGATCTCATATTTATTGATGAGGTCCATATTTATTTACCATGGGAAAGATGTTTTCTATTTTAGAAATGAAAAATGTGAAAAAATATTATTGTATAGAACAATATGTTCTCAAAATCACGTTAATACATTATATGTCATAAGCTGAAAAGTGTAAATAAAGAACATTCTTTTTAAAAGCAAATAGTAGAGAAATTTACTGATTTTAATAGGGTTTTTATACCTTAAGTTGTTGCAGACAGCGGCCCTGCCCACTCCCTCCTCTAGCCTCAATTTCCAACACAAGGGTCCTATTTTGATAATCTGAAATTATAGATGTATACATTAGTACCTTATGCGACCAATAGAGTCGTTTGCATGGCCCCTTAACCCCTGACACCGAACCTACGGATTTCCGCTACTGTCAACCCCTGCGATGCTGAAGAGATAAGGTAGGCTAGATGGGGAAGGGACTAGGGAGATTAGTAGACGAAGACGAACAAAAAGATTCTTCGTGTTGTGTGTCTTCGTCTTCATGTATGTTTTACCGCCGCTATCTTTGCTTCTTCGTTTCTTCGGGAGGAACATAAAAACGCACTCTCCGTGTTCGTTTTTATGTTCGGCCGAAGATGAATGCACAAGTCTACTACCTTGTGCATTCTGGTGGAGTCTGGTGAAGGGGAGGTAATGATCTGGGCCTGTTTTTTAGGGTTTGGGCTAGATCCTTTAGTTCCAGTGTAGGGTAATGTTAATGTTGCAGTATCACTTAGGTAGTTGGATCAGAGATGGCTTATCCTCCTATTTTACAAATAAGTAGCCCTATAAGCCCACTGGACAAAAATCCTGACAAGCCTTCCAGCCTCACTATGCAAATAAGACGATGAGATTCCTACCATTTGTATGTGGGGAATAATTACAAAGGTACCCCTGCTTGAAACAAAAAAGTGATATTTTCTTTTCTGTAAAAATGACAATGCATTTCTATAAAGTATAATTCTCATCATGAAAATGAGAACAATTTGTGAGTTTTCGTTGGTACAAAATCTCAAATTCTCTCATTTTCGTAAATCCCCTGTTGTTATTCACAATCACTACATTACATTTATTTATATAGCGCCAGCATATTCCGAATAAATCACTTCCAAATGACAGTTTATGAGTATTACTTGACCAGTACAGTATAATAGCCGATCCTTAGTCTTTATTGGTTTTCTTATTCCACACTGTTCAGTTTGATAATTCAATTCTTTAAAGCTCTGTATTTCACATTTCCTATAAAGAGATATTACATTAATCCACCTTTTTCATTGCTTAATACTTCTTTTTTGTGACCCTATAGCTTGTGTAAGTTTGATTATAACAGCTCCTGTAAAATGGAAAACTTTAAGATAGGGCAATTTATAGCATGGATTTAATCAAAACCTCAGCGCATAAAATAAAACGGAGGCCATAGTTTATATTTATTGCTCAGGGATAAAGATGTTCTTTTCTGCCTCCTGCACATGTATCATAACCCACCCAAGTGTCAGCATCAAAGCACAAAGTGTGAGGCAAAATAGTATGTGCTTCCTGATCAGTGTCCTCAACTTAAATTTATATTAAAGGGAACATACTATCAAAAGTGTGTGTGCAATCAACCTGATGCTTAAGCAAAGCCAATAGTGTATAGAGCAAACAAAATAATGTGTAATATAGATAATTCAATTGCAGATGTGATATCACCAATCTCAGGTGTGGTGGGCAGTATTGCTGGGCTTTCATGGAGCAAAAAAAATTATACATTAAATACCAACAATGCATTCTGTCAGCCTAAGCCTAAGGTAGCATGTCCAAGGTGCAGTCCCCCTGCCACAAAGTTAAAACATTACATCAAGACAACATTACCTCCATAGACGCCATCAAAAGGCGCTGTGTACCTTAACAGATGGAGCACCAGGATATGATGTCATATTCTAGTGCACTGCAGTGATGATGGCAGACGCAGAAGGGGCGGCGGGGGTTGTTGCTGTGGGTTGCTGAGCTAATTACGTCTCATTGAAACCAAACACTTTATATGACGTGCTGTAAAGCCTTTTCATTTACATCTACTTTTTGGCATCTTTGTTGCAATCCAGAAAATATTGTGCCACAAATTATTTTTCAGTTTCTTTGCCTATGATGTCTTCGTGAATCTCTGTGAATCAGCTCTCATATATATTCCTAAACCAAGACTACTTTGTGTGTGAGAGGTGAGAGGTTAAAATTGTAATATGCCAAAGGAGTGCATAATGAAGACACTGGGGTTGTTTATTTAATGCCAAATGGATCCTTGTTCATTATTTAATAATTATTAAAAAAATATTATTCTATAATTCATATTATGTAACATTTATTGTTTGAATCAACAAAATAACGATTATATTCCTCCTACATCACAATGTATCACAGATCATTTACTAAGATCATTCGTTTTAAATATATAAGGTAACAATGACCATATGTGCACATATATGTCAAATAAAAATCATCTTTAGCTATTACATATTAAGTTAGCATGATTTGATATTGTAGCTATGTTGTAACAGCACAAACATGGCATATGAATAAATCATATGTGTGTGTTTTTTTTAACAACATATTCCATTATTACATTTCATTTGCATCTATTAGATTATGATAGCTATGTTATTAGTACGCTAATTAACTGTGTTAATTCAACATCTGTCATCTGCATATGTCCATTTTAAATACCCTTTCACTGGCTTACAATGTCTGTTATCTTTATGTGAAGAAACCTTGATCTGGGGTAGTACAAAGTACACAGTGGTGGTCTATTTGTAATGCTTTATTGAAGAATATGTCAGTTGCCTGTAATTATGCACAATTTAGCAAATGTATATTATATAAATAAATTTGCCCATTGTGATTAATTATGCCTATGATTAACTATTCCCTACATGTAATTAGTAAAAGGTTAGTCTACTATTATCTCTTTAGCAAAAGATCAAGCAAGCTTGAGGTGTCCACCATAATAATGTAAAATGCAAAAGTTCTTTGAAGATTTCAAATTAGCAGGGTCTGAAAAATAGTATGCTGATTACCATATTATTCTGCTGGAGGACCGGCATTGAGGAACTGTATGATTTTCTCACATGACAATTATTAAAGTTATTTTTTAAGGCAATATATAGTTTTGATATTATCATCTTTAGCATTAAAATTTACTTTAGATTTTACTTTAATAGAGAAGAGAAGCAAAAGGGGTGACATAAAATTGAAAAGGCATGTATAGAAAAGGTCTCATTGAGTGATGCATGAACAGACCTGGGACAATTGAGCCCATACCCGCTTGCATAATGCTCATACCTCAATCTTCTTATTTACCCCTAGGCACAGAGCAGTGCTAGATTTGGACATGGCATGAGTAGGGAAGGTGAAAGCTTTTCCTAAGGCTGCAAACCACAGCATGCACCAAGGGAAATTATTATTTTGAGTTTATGAAGTATGGTTATTACAAAAGACATGAGAGTGTCATAAAAAAGATTTATTGTGGGCTCTAATGAAGATACTATACTTAAATTTATATACTAATGGTCTATCACAAAACTGGAGAAACATCAAGGATTGTTATATCCATAAAGGTTACTACTTTATAATACTTGTTAGTATTCAGGTCTTCTGAAAAACCATCAGAATGAATGATCAACACAAAGTGGATTTGAAAAATGGAAAATTATTATATTCATATTTTATTGCTTAATATACATACTTCTTTCCTGAGCCTGTCATCTTTTAGGGTAGCCTTATAAGACTTTGATCCTGAAGAACCACAGACAATGCAGTTTTTTTGTTTCGAGCTATATATTGAGTGACAATGTGAATGGGAGAGTTGTGGAAGCAAGGTATTTAGGACTCAAAATCCTCCATAGTCTTTACCTTCACACCTGCTCCCAATTTGCTGGTGCAACTTGCTTAATCCTAGTTTGCAGGGGTTGTTCGTCTTGGTAACATGGCCATATAATGTGCCTTACATACAGTATATGTTTTTGAATAGTATTTGCTGGGTATGTGCTGATTCCTTGCTGTGTTTTGTATAAATTATATATATATATATATATATATATATATATATATTGGTCATTTTAGCAGCAACCAAGGAATTTGAATTGTATGACATTTATGTTCCTTAGGCTATGCTCCCCTTTTTGTACAGTTTTCTTGTTAAGCATATTTGAA
>VKOC01035846.1:0-18498 GCA_009364415.1 Spea multiplicata | reverse complement strand
GGCTGGAGTGTCCCTTGCTTCGACTAATGCCCCCCCCCCTGTCATAAGAGACGTTTTATCCGTAAGAGATGGAACTTCAGCTCGATCTTGAAATAGAAAGCGACCCAATTAACGCGATGACTTTGATCTCCCATGCGCTGGCTAATTTGTTGCGACTCGGGGCGCGTTCCATCGTCTGAGACGTTGTATCTGTGTTACTTGTTACAGAGGAAGGGAAAGACGCGTTGGGATCGCGTTACTCTTCCGGATAGGCTCGGGGTAATTTAGCGAGCTCGCGTTTATTAGGCATCTGTAAAAAGCTACATCGCCTTTGATTTTATTTCTTTGCAGAGTAAGTTGTATGAAAGAATAAATGTTTCAACAAGAGGTGGTAATCTCGAAATAGAGGGTTAGAGGCTTAGATGGAGGGAAGTTTTAGTTTACCGAGAAAGTGGTAGATGAGGGGAGCAGCCTCCCAGCAGAAGTGGTAGAGGGTATACAGTAATGACCAATCAGTGGCTGTTTTGTGTCACATGACAATGTGAGGGCATTTAAACATGCATGGGATAGACATACGGCTCCTGAATCTAAGACGAGACCAACGACTGATTAAGGTTTGAGTCTTTACAGCAGGAGAAACGGGCGACTAGACGGGGGCCGATTGGGGCCGATCTGCCTACAGGTTCTATGTTCCTTATTATTAGGGCACAGATATGAAAAAACCCGTTTAGCGGCTATTTCTGTACATTTGGCTTTAATAGCACAAGGTGTAGGCATTTTCCACGAGTCTGTGGCAGGTGTGTTCCGACTTCCTGATGATGTCATCGGACTCACGGTGGTTTCGGTTGGTGCCGGAGGGGTTGCAGCTTCACTCCTGGTTCTTTAAATGTGTGTGTGTGGGGGGTCTTGTTAAACCCCCCAGCCCTGGAAATCTTGAGTGAGTTATAGCCGTTTAAGCGCATGTGATGGCTCCCTGGCATCATGAATGGCTTCTCTTCCCTGAAGGTCGGGGCTTGGCCTGCATAATGCATACTTAACACAACTCTCAGGGTACTTGTAATATACATTCTCAGCCTGTCCCTTTAAAACTAAGGATCAAGGGGGGTAATTACCTGCCCCATGTGCTAATAGCAGGCTGCTGATGGATATCGCTGTATTATATATTAACACTACGTACTTTTGGACGGCCGTGTTTAAGGTTACCGCAGGTGACGGCCGTCGGGGTTCGTGTTCATTCATGTGATCCCAGGAATAACGAGAACGCACCTTTCCAGCCCTTTAATCGAAGTGTTTACGGGAAACCAGGAGGCAAACACTCCGGGAGTTCTCTCTTTAGCAGAAAAACCCTCGGTCTGTAATAAATTCCTCTTGCGGTAAGGAAATTTCTTACGTTAAATGCACCGATCGGAATTAATTGACAGAAGAGCGGATCTGGGGACAAATGTTTGATGGAAAGGACGAAAAATATGTTTAATAACCAGAGGGTTGGGGGTACATAAAATTAATAAACTTTTGGCCAATTTTTTTTTTTTATATTAGAGGACAGTCCTAGGAGTACGTCATAGGGTTCATCTTACAGTAAAGAGTTAAATAAATCTTTGGTGTTATTGTGGTCTGGCTTGACACAGGTTTTAGTAAGACTGGAGAACAGAATTGAATACGGGATGTAACTTATTAACAAGGACCCTTTTTCTAATTGTTGATGTTTTTGGGGTAAATGTTAGAGAGTGACATATAGCGTAACTGTTAAGAGACCGTATACCAGTAAAATTTCTTATTGGTGTAGGTTTTTTTTTATTGTCACGCCGATTATGAGACTGGAAATAGTAAAGTACGGTTTCCCCAAATAGATTTATTTAGCTTTCTGGTTGTATAAAAATACTTGGGCCGTTCCATTCTGAGGCCAGACGCCATTATTATAGGTTTATAAGCTGCACCTCCATTCCACCTGTACCTGGACAGACCTAACTGCACGAGCCAAGAGCAGGAAGAAGGTCGACAGGCAGTTGGAAGTGTCTGCTCGGTATCTAGTCAGACCCAACTACACGAGCCAGGAGTAGAAGGTCGACAGGCAGTCGGAAGTCTCTGCTCGGTATCTAGTCAGACCTAACTACACGAGCCTGGAGTAGAAGGTCGACAGGCAGTTGGAAGTCTCTGCACGGTATCTAGTCAGACCTAACTACACGAGCCTGGAGTAGAAGGTTGACAGGCAGTTGGAAGTGTCTGCTCGGTATCTAGTCAGACCTAACTACACGAGCCAGGAGTAGAAGGTCTACAGGTAGAAGGAAGTCTGCGCTGTACCTGATAGGCCTAACTACATAAGCTTGGATCAGGCAGCACTCTGTGTCAGCCTAGACCTAACTAAACGAGCCTGGAGCAGGGAAAGCCATGTAACTGGCCAGACCTAACTACACGAGGAAGGAGCAGGAATAGGTTTACTGACAGGAGGAAATCTGTTTGCTCAGACATAACTACACGATCCAGGAAGAGTTGCAGGTTTTCACGCAGGTGGCAGCGTGTGTTGTGAGGCTATCCTGGTGTGCTGTGGGTTTTTAATAAGCCGGTGTGTGTTAATGATTGCTAGATGTGTGTTTTATTAACTACAAAACCACAGTAATAGTTTTTTTTCTCTCCGTGGACTCCTAGCCCCAATGCCTGATACTCGTCTTATTAGTAAACTTAACAAAAAATTAAGACACATACCGTTTTCCCGAGCAATGAGCCCCCCCCGTGTCTAGAGTTGTTGATTATCCCCATGTACATACCCAGGAACTTTCAAAATGAGCTGACCCTGTGGCACTAAATATTAACCCTTTAATAACTCATCTCAAAGATTCTAAGTACCGGCCCTCATGGAAACCTCAACTTCTCGTTTATTAAGTCACCTGCGTATATATATTTTATATATACCGTACTTACCGGCGTATTACACGCTCCGGCGTATAACACGCACCCTCGCCGGAACCGGAAGTGCGGGAGACGCGGCTACAGAAAGTTATCGGCGTATAACACGCAGGTAGGGTTTAAACTTATTTTTTTAGAAATAAAAGTGCGTGTTATACGCCGATAAATACGGTGTATATATATATAATATATATATATATATATTAATATATATAATCACAATGGGGTGCAGACTGTGTGACCCTGAGAGTTCCCAGGTAGCCGTGCCCTCCTTATTGGTGGCCAGCCCTATTGGGGTAGTTTCGAAGGCATAATGAGGCTGAACTTGCCCCAGCGCTCCGGTTACTGCATGTATCCCAGCGCAGTGTGAAATGTTATCGTATGGCCCGCCGTTTCGGTGTCCATGTTTTCCCATCCTGTACTCGTGGAACAAATGATTTTTCCGTCTTTCCGATTCTCCCCGTGACCGGCATGAAGCTGGCCGAGGCTCCGGGGCACGGCTTCCTGAGCGAAACCAACGCTTGCCGATGACTTGGGGTTTAAAGACCGTCCCCGCCAGCACGTCCTGTGACATTTAATCACAACCGCTCTGAAGTGGCCGTGTGTGTGTGGTGTGTGTGTGTTTGTGTGTATGTGTGTGGGGTGGGGGTTAACATGTTTAGAATGCGTGGAAATGAGTCAATAACTCGTCGGGCTGCTGTGCGCTGTAAATTCTGTATCATACCTAAATAACTATGCAATAAAGTGAATATTTGGCAGTTCTGAACATGCCCCGGTACTGTCTTGGCAGGAGCTCAGTTTAACCCCTTGGCAGCCTGGTAGGAGGAAGGTCCCACGGGCCCCATTCTTGCACCTTTTCACTTAAGCATTAGGGGGCAGCACTGAGTGTCTGGCCCTTGATGGACACCATCTATATTGGCAGGGACTCATTATGGTCAGCTTGCACATTTCTTCTCCGTTAAACATCTGACGACTGAGATATAAAAAGGTCGTCCGAGTAAACGAGGAAAGGCTGCAACGTCCTCCAGCTGGAGGCCAACACCGGCCCTCTGTCTTCTTCGCATAGTCCTTTTGTTAACGTGGCAGTTCCACTGACCCTCGGCAGATCTGTCATTTTATTCTTTCAGCTAGCGTTTTAATCACATGAACACACAGTTTTAGCAACCTATTTGGTTTCTAGAGGAAGTGACTTTGTGTCACATGACATGTTCCCGGCAACCAAAAAATATGAATGGGGCAAAAAATAAACAAAAAAATAAACTGGATTACCGTAATTATTGGGTCTTGAATATAATGTACCAGATGAAGTGTCTTCTGCATTAAAAATCACCCCCCCCCACTCCCATTGCAGAGAGGGGGCTTCAAAAGCCAAGCAATGTATCCAGTGATAGGTATGTATTATCTGCCTAGGGGTGTATTCACTAAACAAGGAGTTTGCAGGCTATCTCGCCCCCAGCGAGCATCTCCTGTGGCTGGCCCTGTATAATGTATAGTTAATATGGGGAGATTGTCGCAGATAGCTTTACATTCTTTCTACAGGAAGGGGTGATCTTTGGCCTTTGAATCCTAAATGATCGCCGTGCCGTTTCCCCGACGCGCCCAGTAAATACGGCACGCTTTGAGTTTAATGCCGGGTTCCGCTGTCAGTCTCTCCCGTGCCTCTCGGACAAAGCAGGGCTGTGAAAGCGTTACCCCGGGACTGCGGTGTTGACGGAGAATAGTTACCGGAGCGCATCGTTTAGGTATTCGGGTCCCAACGCAGTCTTCCGGGCTCTCTGTGCTGGAACGCGTATTGGAAATCTCGTATGCCGAGACCCTCATGAGTCTCCCGAGTAGCCCCTTAGATAACGGAACCTCGAGCATCCCCCATAAGGATAAAGCTTTGATCTTTTTTTATCTCGCAGGCTGTGATAAGCGCCAACATTCTGTACTACGGTTCCATATTGGGTGAAGCGCTGCCAAAATGAAGCCGTCGGCGTGTGATAAGGCAAACCGTCGGTCCGCTGCCTTTGCCCTTACTCATCTCTATCCCTGTCTAAATTGAGATGTCGGTCTTATCTGTGGTCGGATTCTATCAGGCCCATCTAGTCTGCCCTTCAGCTGCTGTATCTAAGAAAAATTAACCCCTTCCATGAGTCCAGCTCCCTTTCCGCAGGGGATGGTTAACCATTTTAGTGCCAGTGTGGTAAGGAACCCCATAGGGAATTGCTGAATTAAAGGGGCAGTCCCACAGGGGAAAAAAGATATTTAAACATAAAATACAGTACAAGGTGAAATACGTTGCCACTCGCAGTTTAGTTAATAAGCTCCTCTTTTAATTGATAGTATTATACTGTTGGCATTCTAGGATATACCAGCTGATACAATGTTACAATGAACCCCTATGGCCACAGGCCCATATGCATTGCTTTTGCAATAATGCAGTCTTTGTACTGGAAGCCGTTAACCCTTTTTGTTCCATCAGCGTGCTGTATATTCTCTGCGTACCTTCTGCTTGCAGTAAAGTGTCCCGCTATCTCTGTACAGATAAGGAGAGAGGCACGTTGAGAACCAGCGCTCATCCTCCGAGGGGAGAGGCAGACGGCACCTATCTACATGACCTCCGCGCAGGCACCGCCGCCGGGAGTGGGGTAGATAGACCCCCAAGGGGACGGCAGGTCTTCGCTGCCGTAGCTATAAAAGGCTATGTGGGAATGACCTCAAAATGTCAAGATCCCAAAATATCGGAACGATGTCAACGGGGCTGGAATGGGACCACTAGTCACATTAACCCTTTTGGCACCAGGATAGTTATCCAGCACTTTAAACCTGATGATGGGGTTAAGGGTGGTTCTGATGGGAGTTTGGGTGAGCCGCAGGAACCATAGCTCTTGTTCTCTCTGATTATGGGAGAAGTAGAAACGCATAAGCAGTCATACCGTGCGGTCATTCTGTCTTTTATGCCGTGATAAGAATTTCTTGTACGTTCGCCTTAAAGATCTGTGTCTCTTTTCCAAATCTGAGTCCTCAGGATCTGCCTGGTTATTCCTCCCCATTACTTCTCCACCTTTAAGATTACTAAATATAGTTGCTCTAAAGGTAGCCGCTCCCTTTTTTAATTTATGGCGCTGCCAGCCTGAGTATTTTATAGAGACCTCTACCCTCCGATCAGTTTTGACTTTAGACTTCCCATTACTCTCAGCCAGATCCTGTGCTGGGGGTTGGTGCTTTAAATCTGATTGCGTCACGGCACAAACCGGACGGGCCTGTGGTTCAGTTTACGGAGAAGCAGCTGTAATTCCTTGAATTGCTGAAATCTTTTACATGACACACGCAAGCTGCTGCTGTAAACATGTATTGTGCCTGTTGACTGATTTTTCGGGTTTTTTTTAATGTTTATTTTTCTTTTCTGCAGAGGTGGACCTTCATACAAAATGTGTTGTGGATGTCGAAAACAATCAAATTGTCCTCTACCCCGCAAATACCAACCTGAGCAAAGGGGATGCCAGGTAAGTGAGCTCTTCTAATTTCAGCCTTTGTTACCGCATATTAAAATACATTTTGCACGCATTCCAGCGCTTTTTACTGCGTGAAAATCGGGGCAGGGATTCTTTAGTTATTGGAGTTAGAAAATGACACGTCTGTCTCATGTAACTCCGCCCCCAGCTGCAGCTCCTCAAAGCAGGAAGCGTTTGTCAGTACACTTCCTGCACATGCTCAGTAGAGCTGCGCTAGTCAGTGAGAGCTAAGCTGCTATTGGTGAAATCTATGGGAGACGCAGCAATCACATGTATGTTATCTGAATGCTGATTATTGGGGACAATAAATCAACCCAGCACTCTGCATTAAGAATAAGCAGAACCTAACAATGCAGTACATTTGCAGTGTATGTATGCCATGCATGGTGCCCATGTTGGTTTATTCAGTGTATGGATGCCAGGGGGCACCTTTTCTGCCGGGCACGGCCCCTGTGCTGGTTTATTTGATTTATGGATGCCAGGCACGGCCCCTGTGCTGGTTTATTCGGTGTATGGATGCCGGGCACGGACCCTGTGCTGGTTTATTTGGTTTATGGATGCCGGGCACGGCCCCTGTGCTGGTTTATTTGGTGTATGTGTTCCCGGCACGGCCCCTGTGCTGTTTATCGTTATGTGTGCCAGGCACGGCCCCTGTGCTGGTTTATTCGGTGTATGGTGCCGACACGCCCCTGTGCTGGTTTATTCCGGGCACGGCCCTGTGCTGGTTATATTCTGGATGCGGGCACGGCCCCTGTGCTGTGTTTATTTGTGTGTATGGATGCGACACGGCCCCTGTTGCTGTTTATTCCGTGTATGGTGCCGGGCACGCCCCTGTGCTGGTTTATTCGGATGCTGGATCCGGACCGACCTGTGCTGTTACTATCAGTGTATGGATACCGGACATGCGCTGGCTATTCCTGTGTATGATTGCCGGACCTGCCCCTGTGTCTGTTGTACGGCAACGGCCCCGTGCTGGTTTATTCGGTATGTTATCAGATTGATCCGGACACGGCCCCTGTGCTGGTTTATTCAGTGTATGGATGCGGGCACGGCCCCTGTGCTGATTTATTTCGTGTATGGATGCGGACACGGCCCCTGTGCTGGTTTATTTGGTGTATGTTTCCCGGCACGGCCCCCTGTGCTAGTTTTATTTGGTGTATGGATGCCGGCACGGCCCCTGTGCTGTTTATTTGGTGTATGTGTTCCCTAGCACGGCCCCTGTGCTGGTTATATTCGGTGTGATGTGTCCTGGGCACGGCCCCTGTGCTGCGTTATTCGGTTAGTGTATGGATGCCGGGACACGGCCCCTGTGCTGGTTTGGTTGTGTATGTGTTCCCGCACGGCCCCCTGTGCCTGGTTGTATTCGTGTATAGGATGCCGTCACGGCCCCTGTGCTAGTTTATTGGATGTATTGTTCCCGGCACGCCCCTGTGCTGGTTTATTCGTGTATGATCCGGGCACGGCCCCTGTGCTGTTTATTGGTGTATGTGTTTCCCGCACGGCCCCGTGCTGGTTTATTCAGTGTATGGATGCCGGGCACGGCCCCTGTGCTGGTTTATTCGGTGTATGGATGCCGGACACGGCCCCTGTGCTGGTTTTATTGGTATACCCGTGTCTGGGACATGTGCCTGTAATTACATTTAATGAAAGCCCGCTTTTCACTTTTCCCCGTTTGCTTCCGTTGTTTGTAACGTCTCCCGGGCAGCCTTGTCTCCGGATTGAGTTTTTAGCAGCTGCTCGAGACGTCACGGGACAGGCGTAGTCTGTTCGCCTAAAATGTATTAATGACAAAGAAATAGACTGTATGTGTCACGTCACGACAGAACCTCGCCACCATTACACTTTTATTACACTTACAAGCTTTAAAGGGACCGTTTAATGCCCCCGATGCCCCCCACGATAGGAGAACGCATAATAAAGTACCCCATGAGTAACCACAAGGGCATTATTATTATTATTATTATTGTTGTTATCAGTTTTATTAATATTATTAGTTTTATTATTATTAGTTTTCCGCACAGCCCATACATTTGAAGGGTCAGACAGAACTAGGACCGGTGGACTGAGATGACCCGATCCATTAGGCAACGAGGGCTCGGCTCGCAGGCTTACAGTCAAGGAGGTACCACGCGGCATTAAAGTGCACATGATGGCTGGCGTGTCCCTTTAAACACGCCGAATGCACCGTGATGCTTGCGCGGGCTCTTAAAGGAGCCCCCCTCGCCTAATTATCTTGTAAAATGCATTTTTTTCCACGGACTCGGTGCATTTGTTAATAATTCAGGCATTCCGACTGTATGCAAGAAGAGCTAATTGTAACAGAAGCTCGATGGAGCGTGGAAACATCGCTCCGACAAAATCCGTGACCTACATTAAAGCGGCAGCTGATGCCCCGTCTCTGAGCAGCTTGTTATCCGGAATGTTCTGCGCGTGGCCCCCGGCAGCGCTCCCCGACGGGCGGCAGAAGGTATGTGCTTTCCTTCTCTCGTTACCGGCGCCGGCCTTTCTCCTCGTATTGAAGGGATAGTTTAACTAGCGATGTATGTTGAGTACGGGCTGAGTGTCCACGAAGACTCGGGGATTCAGCACCGTCGGGTTATGATGATTAGACCCTGCAGGACTCCGTAGAGTCAGTTGGGTTTCAATTTAGAAAGGGGGCTCATTACCTTTTAAAGAATTCGTAAAAAGGGTAACAATTAAGGAAACAAACTAGCTCTCCATTGGCTACAAAGTTACCCCTTTGCAACTAATTTACAGAAAGAGTAGTAGATGCCTAGAATGGCCTTTTAGTGGAGGTAGCGGTTGAACTGGATTTAGGATACCCCTTTTGTTTTTTGGTGTATTTCAACTCCTTGAATCTCAGCCAGATTCCTCCTCCTCCCAGCTCTTGCTTGTTGACTCACTGGGGTAATAGCGGGGGCTCCCCTGGCATCGCCCCCGGTCACTGAAGCGAGCGGCCGCCCCGCCGCGGTCCCTGCCCGTCGCGTGGTACGACGAGCCGCATTTTTCTGCCTCCTTGTTTGGCTTTGCAGAGCAGAACCTTGGCCAGCTTACAGCAGCTCCCTGCCCCCAGGGGCCCGGGATGTCTAACCAGCTGTGGAGCCCGGGGCCCACCCTGTCCCTTCTAGCGAAAGGCAGCGACGATTGTATCATACACCGCGCAGCCGGGGCACGTGGGCTTAACCCCTGCAACGCCAGGAAGAAAAGGACGCGCAAATATTATCGGCACCCCAAAAATATATTTTAATTTAAAAATTTAATTTTAAA
The DNA here is from genome assembly GCA_009364415.1 of Spea multiplicata. Lineage (NCBI taxonomy): Eukaryota > Metazoa > Chordata > Amphibia > Anura > Pelobatidae > Spea > Spea multiplicata. The sequence continues at coordinate 8,851 of VKOC01035846.1, read as the reverse complement.
TATATTTAATCTTTTTGAATGAATTTGGGAATTGGGTCTAATGAATTAAAATGTTTATTTTCATAGGTTTTTTAGAATGGGGAAAAAAACCCAATGTATTTAATTTTTACACTGACTTTTTATTAATTTAAAAAATATTTTTGCATCTTTTTTGTTTATGGGAATGTAAATCCCCAATAAATCTGTTAAAGACCCCCGAGCCCCCCCCCCCCGCTGCGCATTTCGCTGGAGGTTTATCCTGATTGATTAATTAAACTCATGAACTAATTGACGAACTCATTGGATTTCCCCGCAGCGCTGATTATCCCCGCGCTGTGCTGACGGATCTCTCGTAGGGAGCGATCTGGTTAATATGTTTCCTTATTGCGCCCGACGATGCATTTCCACTTTCGGCGGCCTCTTGTTAACGATGTTTTGTCTCGTATAACCGGTCCCGCCACAGCCCCCCCCCCTCGATCCGGTGTGACGGATGTCGTGTCTGATGCCCATCACCGAAAGGGGAATATTTGGAGTTTTGAGCTTTTCCTGTTTTGACTAAATTCCAAAGCTGCCAGGAGAACCTCCCCTCCCCCGCATGCAAGTGTTTTATTTGGGGGGCTTTCTGGCATATTTTTACAGGCGATATTTATTTTAAAATTTTATTTTTATTTCATTTTTATTTTTATTTTGGCAAATCCAATCCCATCTCAAAAAGGTACAAATCCCATAATTTAGGTCCTCAGACCCCCCTGTTCTGTGTCGTGGGTAGAGAGAGAGGTTCTTCAGTGTCGCTGTCCAGAACACTGGGGGGGGGCAGGTTCTAGAGCGCCCTGGGGTCGGGTTCTAGATTTTAACTGCTTTATTCTGAATTTTCAGCTACACCATGGGGGTACTCTGCTTGGAAGACCCCTGACCCGTAAGGGTTACTACAATGAGCTGCACGCGACCCGTGGGCATTAAACAGAGATACCCCCTCGTGTCGGCGGGGGCAAAGAAATTTAGCTCTGTAATAATAATATATGACATAGAAATCCCTGGTCAAAGCCGTTAATTAAAATGTTCTATGAAATAGCACGGCGCTGCGGCCTATGATGGTGCCATATAAATCGTTAAATGATAATAAGTAGCTTAGCTGTGGGTGTTTCTAGCTGACGGCCGGCACGCAGTGAGGCAACGGGCCGTCTGCACCAGGCTCGGCAAACCTGCAGCACACGCCGTCCGGCAGGTTTTTCCGGTTTAAAGCCACATGTGGATTAGACAGCAGGTAGCAGCTGAGTTGGTCTGTTACCCCCCCCCCCCCCGTGTATAGTGTCTTACACGCAGGGGATGATGGGAACTATAGTCTGCCAGGGGCCTCTCCCCATTCTCCATTCTGCCCCTCTGTAGTATTCACAGACCCGGCCCCCGTGTTGCGATGATGTAATGATGTGTAAACAAGAAGCTTTTTGGCCAACGGGCAAACTTTGTCTGTTATCTCCCATTTACATAGGAACATAGTCTCTGCCGGCAGATCGGCCCCATCCGGCCCCCGTCTCCTTGCCCGTTTCTCCTGCTGTAAAGACTCAACCCTTAATCAGTCGTTGGTCTCGTCTTAGATTCAGGAGCCGTATGTCTATCCTATGCATGTTTAATACCCTCACTGTATTACCCTCTACCACCTCTGCTTGGAGACTGTTCCTTTTTATCTACCACCCATTCAGTAAAGTAAAACTTCCTTACATTCTAATCATCTGACCTAGTATTAGATTCTGTCCTCCTTTCTGACATTTCTCCTCCTGTGTGTAGGATGCAGCCCCAGCCAGTGGTAGTTATACATGTGCATTGCCGGCTGTGATGTCATGTTTTTTTGTGTGGTTTTACCGATGATGTAATGTTTGAGCAGGTGAACGGAACGGCCTCTCTCTATAGTAGACGGCTACAGGTCTTTGAGCAAACATCACACTGCAAACTGCTTCCCGGAACCGTCCAATGTTCTGTTTGAGTTATATAAATAAAGCTTCTCGTACTTAAAGGGACAGCCGACAAACCCGAATGCCTGTCAGAGATCCCAGTGATTTCTTTATTATGCCTTTTACTCCCAACGCAAGAGATGTCCTTGATTTGCAGAGTTCCTGAAGGATACCCCAGGTAGGGCTGCAACAACTAATCGATACCCTACTAGAGTGACAGCCGTGTTAACGCATCTCATACGTTACAGACCGTGCCCTGGAGTATGCGGGCTGTATCCACTAAATGGCTCACGCACACAACATACATGAAGGCAGCGCTTTTCACATGTCCCTAACCGGCACAGATAAACGCGTCTCCTGTAAACATGGCGGCTGCCTTATCCATCCCGGTATATCGACAGCCTACCTGCGGGAGATTCTATACGATAATGTGACCTCGTACACGCGGTACATCCAACACGCACACAAACACACGCAGATACTGTTTGAGGGGCAACCATGAAAAGATGTCATTTTATTTATCCGTTATTTAAAGGGGAAGTCTCACGGGGGGAAAAAAACATTTCGACAGGCGTTCTGTACGGTGCCGGCACTGACAAAAAACCCGGTCTGATTTCAGTCCTTTATCTGCAGACCTGGATATCGTCAGATGCGATGTTTTGGGTTTCCGGCTCAAACTCTGTACTGAGTCGAAATGTTAGAAAAAAAAAAAACCCCAATAGTTCAGACTTTCCACGTTTAGGGTCCTGGTGCGAGCTCATAGTCACTCGACTCCGATGATTGTGAAACCGAGTGATACGATGATGGTGATGATGAACTCTCTTCAGGATCCGGCTCAGTAGGGTTTATTTCCTCGCATGTTGGAGGCGGCTCTGAAGGGTGACGCTCGTCCATGTTTTGTACGGTTGTCCCGCGCAGCCATGGAACGTCGCGTTCATTTTCCCCGCCGCGTCCGCCGGAATCATGGTCTCCCCTTTCAAAATCGATGATGTCGTAGGAAGGAGGCTCCCTGCTCGCTGAACAACCATGGCTTCTGATCACACAGACAGCCAGCCAGTAACACAAACCGATTACGACTGCGATTACCGGCATTAAGCGAGCTGCACAGAGTTTAGGTTTTTTGTCTGTGTCGGATGCCGGTTTGCAGGCTGGAACCACAAGTCCTGGGATACTAACTATTACCCCGCAAACCAGTAACAGCACCCCGAGTATCAGGAACTGCGCAAACTGACGGCTTTTGCCGCAGAGGAAGCTGCTATCTGGATCCGTCGGGTCTCCTTCTATTTCCCTCCTTCTCCTCTCTCGTTTGGCAGTAAACTCCGCCATCATTAAACATGCCAGCCCTAACCCGGCAAGTACCGGGCCCGTCACCTTGTAGGCGATACAGCTGTCGGACTGGCATGACGCGAACCCATAGACAGAAAGTAGAGATCCGCCGAATAAGAGCGCCCAGCCAAATACACACAGCGTGAATGTTATTCTGCTGCTTGTGCGAGGGCCAGGAGTGCCGAAGCAAGTGCGCTCCATGACGGCTGAAACGTCTACCTGTCGGGTGTCAGTCAAAGATGTTCAGGGGCAGAGACTCGCGCCTATGTGCCGGGTGTTCCGTCACACGAATGAAGGCCTTTTAATCTCTGCCTATTTTGTGTTTTCAAAGTCAGTGTAAATGGTAATTTGGCTCCCTGTCGTGGACAGGTAACTGTTATGCTCAGTACTGCTACTGCTCACAATCTGAAACAACCAGAGTGCCTGGATGTGCTTTTACAGAGCATCACAGCATTGTGACATCACAGCACTATGACATCACTGTCAGGGCAGGCTGTACCACAGTGCAGGAGCCATAGGGGTGTTCTGCCCTGGTTCTAAATATCCTCAGGGCCAATACACAGCTGCCTCTGTCACAAATGACAGTTTTATTCCACATGACTCCCCCCCTCTCCTTACACGAAGTGGTTTGTTCCAAAGAGACTTTCTGCAGTGTTGAGAAGTAAGGGCTTCTTCTGACATTGCGCATGCTTCACAGAAATACTCGTAGATTGTTAATAGGTGACAATGTTGAGGATACTTGGACAGGAGAAGAACCCCTGTTTACACTTAATAAAAGACAATTAACCCCTTAGGAACCAGACTGTTTTTGTCACCCTTTGTGACCGAGGATGTTTTGACACTTTGGCGATGCTCGTGTTTAGCTGTAATTTTCTCCTCTCCCATTTAGTGAACCCACGCAAGTTTTATATATTGGGGTTTTTTTTCATTTTTTTTTTTTTCTCAGGACAAAGTGTTTTTTTAATCTTGTCATCTAGTTTCCTAAAAAAACAAAACAGAAAAAATATGAGTTAATAAACTCAGCTACTAAAAAGCCTGCTAAATAGATTCTATTTGTCTTGAGTTTAGAAATACCCAATGTTTTTATGCTTTTTTTCCAAGTTATATGGCAGGTACAAGTAGCATATTGCTCTGTTGAAACCATTTGTTGCAGAATCTGGCCATGCTGCCTCCATGTGCTATTTGGGGCATATTTGAAGCTGGCTAATCCAATTTACCCAGAGACACCCTTTAAGCTGAAGAGGTGATCAGTGATTGTGAAAAATAAAAACAAACTGCAGTTTTAGATGTGGTTCGCCGTGACCTTTATTGTTTGACTGTTTTTTGGGTTAAACGCTATCAATGTGAAATATTAAGACATTTGTTTAATGTCCATACACAGCACGCCCAAGCGATGCTTCTCTTCCCCCCCGCTGGGCGCTTGCTTTGTCCCGTAGTGGAATTAAAGTAATTGCCGCACGAGCCGAGCGCACGAGCCGAGTATGAAGCTGCGACTTCCCGTTATAACCCGGATAAGAACTTTTCAGAATCTTATTGTGGCAAAGAATATCTGCGTGCGAATAAATTAATTAAACGCAATCCACGAGCTGATGGCAAGAACTACAGGGGCTTCGTAGGGCAACTTTAAAAAAAAAAAAATATTAAACGGACCATGCAGTTGTATCCCATAAAATGGCCAGAGTGTCTCTTTAATCCCTCTATGCATTGAAATGGAAACATATAATTATTATTATTGACATCGTAGTTAGTCTCTGCCAAATGCTCCTTGTTTTATTAACCCTTTACAAGCAACACCTCAAAACACATTATAATTAAGATATATAAACCAGAGTGTGCGTAGTTTTAGTAAACTGTGGATTGATTTTTTTTTATATATTTTTTTTAATGGGTTGTTGGCTAAGCATGATGGGCGTTGCTGGATTGTGGGTTTCCCAGCCATGTCTGGTTGTTAGAAGTGTTTGTTCTTAAGCATCGCGTGTTGTGACGGCATCTCCCTGGGCTTCTCGCTTTATGGCTGTGGAATTGAGTTAAATATACAATTTTGGGTGACTTTTATAGATCCCGGCAGAGGATAAGTAACCGTCTCTTTTAATGGCGTTGCTATTTATTTGTGACATCATATTGGAGAAGCTGCTTGGTTTCCAGCTTCTGTATCTGTTACTCTCGATTTAGTTACTTTTTATTTAGGCATAAATTAAACTTTCTTTAAGCAGTAAAAAGCTAACCCCTCGTAAATGGATGCGTGTTAATTGGATTTTATTCCTGTTTGATGTAACAAAGGGTTGGGGAAGATGGGCTTTGCGTGTGGGGGGGGTTAGTAGGGACCCTGGTGTCTTCTACATACCCGGGGGCATTATTCTGGTGATTCTTCCTCCCCATTACTAATCCGTCCTGCTAACGGAGCATTAAGACACCTTGCATGGGCCTACAAAACATAGTGACCATGCGGAGATCGAGGGAATTTGGAAACAAAACCTGGAAGATATTCAGAAATGTATGAAGATCGAAGGGACGCCGATGAAGAGTAATAAAAATAAAAAAAAAAAAAAAAAAAAAAACTCGTCTGAGTCTTCCATGTAGTTTTAGAATTTTCTAATGCCTTTCGTTAAATGCCCCCGGCCGGGGTTTTCTTTCTGTCTTGAAGAGATTCTGAAAAACCGCACAATTAGTGGTGTTTGGGATATGATGTCGGCTAACAGAGAGGAAAATGAATGAAAGCAGAGCTGGGGGAGACTGTAAGGAATGAAGGAGCGTGAGAATGAATGAGAGGAGAGGTCGGGACAGAAGCTGCTGATCCCAAGAGATTGCCACCAGTGGTTGCCGGAATGGAAATCTTATTTTTTTGTACACGATACTTGGAATGATTTATAAAACCGCCTTCTTCTCTCCATCACATGCGGAAGGAACATTAAAGGGACAATGTACCTTCTCCCTCTTTCACGATGTCCTTATTGTCTTGTTCTTTGCTGATGGGTTTATGACCAACAGATGTGATGGGGGGGGGGCATTTTGGCATCCCAAAGTTGACCTTGTCCTCCGTTACCATGACTGTGTCATTGACCACGAAAGGCCAGATCAAATAGCCACAGGCGACACAAAGCCGTGGACCATTACCTGTTGGCCTAACTGCCTTCCTAAACAAAGATTTGGCCGAAAAGGGCCGGGGTTAAGCCCGTCCCAGACAGTCCATTTTTTATTAACGCATTTTGTCTTTTCTCGGCTCATTCTGAGCAGAATAAGGACAGCAGCCGCTTCTTTGATTCTTTTCTTTGGCTTGCGTTCTTGCTCCGCGCTGTTAAAGCCACAGAAGCCCCATTTAAATCGATTCAGCCGCTGTCTTTTAACTTTGCCCCCTTTTATTATGGCCATAAAGTCAATTAAAGAAGAAAGAATGATCGATCTATATAAAAAGTGTGTTAACTCTCATTTCTCAAAACCCTTTCTTGAGTCGGCTCTTGCCAGCTGCTCTCCGGATCCCAGTAGCGCTCAGACGGTCCTTCTAAATGTCCTATCGATTCGCAATTTTTAAAGGAATAATAAAAATTCAGGTGATGGAAAGTGGTAGTTTCATGTGGACCAAATTTAGGGTACCTGTGAGGGCCTATATATTATTTTTATTATATATATATATATATATATATTTAAAAAAAATATATAATATAGTTGACTTATAGAGATTATTTTTGGACCAAGTGTGACACTGTAGTTTGACTTTAAGAAAGTAAATTTCTACTTTCTGTGCAAAATGTCACTGTAACCCTCTGAGTGCCGGGGTCCAGTAACCAAGTGCATAATACAAAAAAAAACCCTTTACTGTTTTTATGTCACATGGCACATTTTTGTTGGATAAAAGTTATTATTGGGAATGGGTTGAGCGTTAAACGGCAATCCAATACAATAAGGGATATGTGTGATTTATTCACTAAACAGTGAGTTGAAACATTCCGTTAAGAAGGGTCACTATTGGTAGGTTCTCCTGTAAGAGGGGGGTGACTATGGGGTTAACGCGCTGTGATTTCTGCAAAGGTTTAAATGCCCCGTTGTACCGCGCTGCGGTATGTGATGGCGCTGTTTAAAGCAATAAATAATAATAATGTTGCAATTTTCAACACAAGTGACCTACAGCTCGGCACTGAAATCTCTGTAGGCAGTAGAGGCAGAACGTGGCCCCCGGGCTAATCCTGGGGCCACACATGTCTTTTCCTGGACATCCGTATCTTTCGCTACGGGATGCTTATGTCTCCGAATCCCCCGAGGGCAATATGAATAAATGAATAATCTATTGGAACGTGATGAAGCCAGCTGTGCCGTAAAGAAGCTTCATGTCTGTTCCTGAAACAATGACCTAAAACGTGCCGGCAGATCGGCCCCATCCGGCCCCCGTTTCTCCTGCTGTAACGACTCAAACCTTAATCAGTCGTTGGCCTCGTCTTAGATCCAGGAGCCGTATGTCTATCCCATGCATGTTTAATACCCTCACTGTATTACCCTCTACCACTTCTGCTGGGAAGCTGTTCCCCTTATCTACCACTTTTCAGTGAAGTTAAACTTTCTTCCCTTCTATCTAAACCTCTGACCCCCTACTTATAGATTATGGCCTCTTAAACATTTTTCCTTCTTTGAAATAAACTCCCCTCCTGTATTTTTTAAACTCCTTTTTGTAAAAAAATGTCTCCCCCAAGCCGGTCTTTCTCAGTCTTTCCTGATCGTTATTATCCTGCCCTCCCCATGACCTCCCCCCTCTCCAATATATCATTGAACCCAATACCCCAGGTGAGGTCTGACCAGAGATCTGTAACGTAACAGAGCCCCCTACGTATTCTCTATAATAATATGAGCAGAACGCGATTACTTGCCTTTATAAAATAACTGATATTCCTACTAGGATTCATCTACTCCCCGTAATCCTTATTGTCTGGAAATATGGGTTCTTGCCCCACATCTCTCCCAAAGCCCTCTGCGATGGGGCGGAAGTAGAGCCGTGTGTCTAGTGCCCGGCGTCTCGTTCTCACCTCCTCGCGCTGTCGGATTAATCCCGGGCGCGTGTTAATGCACCGTGAATATGTGTAACGCGGGCATCGAGTTCATCTTCCCCTGGTTGGGGCCACAATTTGAATAAAAAAATCTAAAAACATTGACCCTTACTGGGAGAAAGCGTCGTATTACCCATTGTACAGCGCTACTGAGTATGACGGCGCTATATATAAATCATGTGATGTAAAGGGACATTTGTCATAATGTCCAAAACCATCTCCCAGGCCCTGGGTCCATTATTATTTATTACCACTAATAGTGCTGCTGCTGCTACTACTACTATTAGTATTATTACTATTGTATTGGTATTACTATTAATATTATTACTATTCTATTGGTATTACTATTAGTATTATTACTATTCTATTGGTATTACTATTTGTATTGGTATTACTATTAGTATTATTACTATTTGTATTGGTATTACTATTAGTATTATTACTATTTGTATTGGTATTACTATTAGTATTATTACTATTTGTATTGGTATTACTATCGGTATTATTACTATTCTATTGGTATTACTATTAGTATTATTACTATTTGTATTGGTATTACTATTA
>VKOC01035844.1:0-15365 GCA_009364415.1 Spea multiplicata | reverse complement strand
TGTGTGAGACTGCGAGTGTGTGAGAGTGTGTGTGAGACAGCGAGTGTATGTGAGACAGCGGGTGTGTGAAACAGCGAGTGTGTGAGACAGCGAGTGTGTGAGAGAGTATGTGTGTGAGAATGAAAAAAACAACAAAATGCAAACAAAAATCCTAAGCTTTCTTTTCGTTTGTTTTGTTGGGGCCCCTTCTTTCTTACGGAAATTCATATGAATTCCTAAAATTGGCACATTTTGTTAAAATGAAAAATTGGCATTAATCCAAATCCGCGAGCGTAGCGTCCACAACACTTTTGGTCATGTTGTGTGAGGAAAGTGTTCCTGATGATTTTAATGGAAGCGCTTTCATGCCACTGAGGTGGACGGCAGTACAGCTGCTCGGCTCTGAAGAATTCATATTAAATCACTGACATATTGCTTTAATATGCCTTCTTATTTAGTAGCGCTGTCAGGGACCCATCCAGATTACAGCGATCTTCCTTTATTACGTGGAGTGAAGGCAGTGATCTGTAACTCGCCGGCGAACTCCCGCTGAAATCTGCAACGCATGAAAGGACGTTAATAAGATACACGCAGCTGGCATAAAAATATTAGTCCATCTTTTTACTTGGGCGGCTTGTCTTCCACTTCTGTTTTGGTGAATCGTAGTGCCGCTGGAAAAGCAAACAAGACGGTTAACATGCTTTGGCGAGCGTCCAGGGATACACAACAGAAAAAAACATAAAACATAAAAAATATATGTTAAATTATACGTTTTAGGGCAAAACGATTCCAATTATATATATATATATATATATATATTTTATTTATATGCAAACTCAACTAAGCAGGCATTTAGAATAAACCATATGTATTAAACAAAATCTATTTATTTCTACATCACACGCAACTGTTCAAACGTTTGTAATCATCTAGAAATGTCCTTGTTTTTGAAAGAAAATGGACAGAAACAACAGGCAGTTATATTACACTTTTCTCTCAGCGAGACCCAAATCGCTTTAAAGTAACATACAATGGATCAGAAATCCAGCGCAGAGGGGGTTAATGGTGTAAATGACTTTTGTAGCCAGAAATGATTTTTATGTTCGCTGATTCAAGTTTAAGTTTAAAAGGCAGAGTGATCGTTAAAAAAACCTTTTGCAATGATGTTACAGCTAGAGATGTTGTTGTTTTCCATAAAAACAGCTAAGTGACTTTTGAATGGCAGTGTGTATATATTTGGTTTCTTGTAAATATTAAGAAAAAAAATGTAGCTAGCGGTGTAATATAGGTGTGATATATCACAGGACAGTTATAACATTGTGTAATTTAAACATCTTCAGGCATATAAGGATAAATAGGTACGCAGGGACCCCTCCGCAACAGAGCTTACTATCTAATGAACAAAACTCGGCAACATATACACCGTATATACACTTCTATCTACCCACTGGCCAGACATCCAGCGCTTTGATCTCTTTATTGAGCCTCCACCTTGTTTTTGCCTCCAGGAACCTATTACCAAAACCTGTAATAAACTACATCAAGAACAACTCCAAGCTGCTATTTAGCGGGTGCGCATGTTCTTGCGCTGGACATTGCGATGTAACTATATGCAGGAATGCAGACGGCTTCTGTCTGAACCGGAGAGAACAAACATAATTACAATGCAGGAATGCTGCTGAACATTCACCCCTTTGGCGTTGTCGCCCATATCCCAGCCCATAAAAGGTTAAATCTTAAAGAGTGACTGAGATATTTGGGTATATTTAAAAATCTGCAACTTTTACTAATTCTACAAAGTCCAGGGCTTACTAAAAATAAAAAAATATATATAGATATGTATATATCTATATATATATATCTATATCTATATATATATATATATATACACATAAGTTATATGAAAGCTGCCTAATATGGAGAATGCTGTTCACCTGCTAAAAGGTACGGCTTACTCCCTATGAGTAATCCTAACCCAAAACGGAAAAAATAAGTTACTTGAGGTAGAAGCTGCAGCTTTGCAGCTGCATTTTTCCTCTGTGATCTGACAATTCTTGTCACTGATTGGCTGCTTGAAGTGCCAATCGGTGACGGGCTGTCCCTTTATAGCAGTTGCTGGAGCCTCCAACCAGTAGCAGAAAAGTGTTCTGATCCCCTCATATACTTGCAAGAGGGAAACGATGACAATTTAGAGGGACCAATCAGCTTTCATATACATTAAAGAGCATACGAAGGCTGGAGTGTACACTTGAGACAGATCTGTGAGGGGCAGGGAGAACTGCTTCCTGGGCCACTCGGATGTAACGATTTTGGGCGACTGGCTGAAGCTCTATTGTGTGTTTTGCTTGCACATTGATAAACTGTCAGAGTAACAAAGCACATGCAGTCACTGACGCTTTTACGCTTTCCCTATTAATGTGTTTTGCGTTAGACTGGATAGCATGCATTGCAGCGACTGTCTTCTTAATGAGCTTCGTTATTTAGGGGTCACTCAGCTGGAACTGACCCCAGGGCTGAATATTGTCAGCCCCCCCCCCCACTTAGACAACAAGCTTCGTAAATGGTAAACTTGTGAAGACAAGCTCATCTGGAAGGTCTGATGCGCATATTAGGAACACTAAGGAGTTGACCCTGAATCTGCCCTGGCATTTGCCCCAGTCTCAGGTTTAAGGGATAAATTCCCAGGGTAACAAAGTCTGGAATTTACTCCTTCCTGCTCTATAAGAACCCCAATTGGTGATTTTGCTACCAGTATGTTATGGTTGATATCCCTGCTTGAATGCAGGTGACTCAACTACATTTAGCTTTAAATAATGACAAATCAGGGTTTTCTTTGAGGGCCGCCATTTGGTTAACACGTTTGAAGAGTAACTCCATAGAATCTTCACAGTGAGCTATTAAAGGGTTAACACTCTGAGAGTCTCAGGGCCAGCTCATATAAGACGTTCCCAGGTTATGCTGATCACCTACAGAAAACTGCACATAAGATACCCGAAAAAAGAGGGAAAGCAAGCCAAGAAATACGGGTTCCGCATATGGCAAGAAACGAATAAACTCATACATTTACTGCCTGCTATATCAACGAAGCCATCGTTAGCGGAACAGCTTTTGGCAGAAGACATCGCGAACAGGCAGGTCCAGGCACTGCTTGTCTGATCCCAAAACGTGTAATGTTTACTTATTTATAAATCATTAGTAAAATACAGAAATGCAGCGAGGCTCTTCGCGGTTCACATTGTCCTTTTTTTCTCCTTATTACATTTGTGAAAGACGAGTCGTTTCAAACCAACTCAATAGTATTCTGTGAAGAAGTCAGGAACGTATAGATCTGGGCGTGATCTGTTTGGACTTTGCTAAGGCATTTGATACGGTGCTACCCAGAAGGTTACCCTACAAATTGTCAGAAGTAGGCTTTGGGGCAAATGTATGCTTGGGTTGGAAATATAGAATGCAAAGAGTTTCTGTAAATGGAAAATTCTCAAACTAGACCAAGGTATAAGTATAAGCTATAAGTGGAGCACCTCAGGGGTCTGTCCTGCGTCCTCTTCTTTTTACTTTTTTTTTTATTAACGATCCCCCCATTTCGCATTGAGAGTCATGTGTCGGATGACACACAATTAAGTAGGGTGACACAGTCTAACCTTGATGCTGCTTCTCTGCAGGAGGATTTAGACAGATTAGGGGACCGGGCAGGCACGTGGGGGACTGGGCAGGCACGTGGCAAATAAAGTTCAATACAGACAAATATTAAGCTATGCATTATGGGGAAAAAATAACAATGAACCACTTAATTCAAATGGTATTTCCATGGGGAAAAAAAATTAGTAAGGAGAAGTATTTATGAATAATTGTAGACAGCAGACTTGGTAACTGTGCACAATGCAAGTCAGCAGCTGCAAAGGCCAATACCATATCGACATGTATAAAAAAAGGGCTATTGAGTCACGGAAGGAGGATGTCATCTTGCCTTTTTGCAAGTCAACGCTAAGACCTAACCTAAAACTGTCTTAGAGGGGATATTATAACATTGTATAAATATTTGCAGGGCCGATATAAAGAGCTCTCCAGTGACCTGCTCGTTACTATAAATGTACAAAAAACAAGAGGTCGCCCTCTGAGACTGGAAAAGCTAAAATTTCATACACAACAAAGGAATTTATTCTTTACAGTGAGGGCAATAAAATTATGAAATTCACTGCCAAGAGAGGTGGTTCTATCAAATACAATGGGCATTTTGTGTTAGAAAAGCAGAACATACTGGGCTATAAATAATAGAATAAATATTAATATTTTAGAGCTCGTGATGCAAGGAGCCTTATGGAGTCAAGAAGAAACCCCTAAGCAGCAACCTTCAAAAATAGCTTAATTGAGTTTTTTGGGGTGTTTTTTTTTCTTGGATAAAAAACAGGGTTGAACTTGATGGGCTTTTCTCTTTGTTTTCTAAATTACCATGTTACTATGTATGTTGTTACGTACCTACACAGCCCTTTTTTAAAGAGGAGCTGTGGGAATCCAATTTCTTTGCTCATACGCATTTTAAAAACTGTCCCACCCAGCCCCAACATATACCCACCAGCCAAACACTTATATTCTGTATGGATGGGCAATAATTTTTGGACTTATGGACATTTATAATTAAATCATTTCCGCAGAGTGTGTGCTAATCAAGCAATCTTAAAAACAAAAGTGTGGTTGGGATCAGGAATTGTCTTAGATTTTAGTACATTAATGTAAATAGGGACCACACAAGGGTTGAAGCTTCTTCCAAAGTTATGTTCTTTACCTCCTCCAGGCTTGTAAGTAAATATTAAAGTATTTTAGTATACCTTCTTCATTAATGGGGTTGCATAGGACATTAGACTTGAAAAGATAATTAACAAAGTCAAACGTTCTCGTTAGCTACAGTAGAAATAATCCTCGGTGTAGTAGATGTTGTGAGTTGAGTTGAAATCCCGGCTGGGCTGACCTTTTCATACCAGCTACGTTCCTGGTGACAAAGTAAATGGTTTGCAGATGCCATGAAGTTTGTCTTATTCCCCAGATCCTGGATACTCTAGGAATTCCAGGTCGTGCAAATCTAACCCTGGACATAATAACTATTCCAGGGATTCTGTGGAAGCGTTCGGTACTTAGAAGTGATTATTACACGGAGGTTAAGACGTATTATTGTTGTGATAAGGCATCTGCACGCTCTTCTGCAAAGTGGAGAAGAACCTGTTATGGAAGACTTGCCCAGAAAGGCACGTTACGCTCATAGAAATGAGCAAAGTTATCCAAATGTAGACTAAATGAACGTAGTTTTCATGTAACGCATATTCATAAACGCAATATGGATAAAGCTGTGTTCTAATTGGAAATGCATGAAATTAGGTGGAATTTTGGTAATGCTTGAAGGCCGGCAAATTACATAGATGGTAACTACTGTAATATACACATACCGACACAAAAAGGGGGTGACTGATCTACAAGGAAGAGTTTATATTGTATCTTTATACAGTTAATATTTATTTATTATATATAAATATAATAATATATTATTATTATTATTATTATTATTATTAGCTCATCTTCCGCTCAGTAATCCATATTCAGCCCAAATTGTTAGAAGATGAGGAACATTCCTGAGGAGCTTATCAGCTTCAGAAGAATAAAAAGAGATCAACGCTTTATTTTTAATATGCGATAATGCTTGCTAAGGCTGTCTGGGTCAGCACAATATCCCTCGAATGTATATGACATTATGAGAACTTTATGGTCCAACCAGTAAATTTCCGCTCTTTCTGGTTGGCTGGTTGGCCATCTAGCTTGAGAGAGGGATAGTCCTTGGATGGTGGAGGCTCGTTGGAGAGCCATGCGAGACATTGTACACCGCTATGGAATATGGTGGTGCTACATATACAAGAGCAATGCGTTTTATACAACGTAGCTTCTAAACACATTTTCTGTAATCGTTATCTAAATTCGGGTCCCAAAACGGAATAGGGACTGGTCCTTCTAAAGAGGGACATTTGGGAGCTATGTATGAAGTCACATTAACAGTGATGCGTGAATTCATAAATCGTGGGGGACATCGATGACACGTAAACTATGTACAATCACACGCTGTTCCTTAACCCAGAAGAAGAATTCTACAGTGCTAACATGTTTCAGCCTCTGACAAGCGTTTGGTTTTCTGTAATTAGATCATTAAAATCGATGTTTCCGACAGCAATTCACACTTGCGTTGTTTCGCAATAGGTATTAAGTTAATTCTAATTGGAACGCACCCCAGGGTTACTTGCAGACAGAGTCATTCTATCACAATGATGTCATGTCAGATGAAGAGAACACCGACAAGCACACGATCTCTCGCCACTTACTTAACACCTCGTGTTTCGTCTGGGAAACTGTGACTCAGATATCGTTTTTTTATTGTATAATGCAAATATTGCATCAGCGCGAAGGAGTGTTGTTTAACAAAGAATAATATTGTGCGTCTTTTGCTTGACTCGCTATCACGCGTTCAGAGATAAATTACTATTGAGTGGAGAGGTAAACCAGACTACGCGTTTGGCAATCACAGTGAGAAAATGAATATGGAGGGTTTTTTTTGGCTCAACGGTTCTTTATGACACTAGAAAGTATCTGGTAGGCGTGAGGGCCACACAAGGATATCCAACCGCTAACATTCAGCTGTTGCAGACTACAACTCCCATGAAGCTTAACCAGATTATTTTCACCACTGGCCAAGCTTAACATTTACAAAAGTAGACCTCCCAAAGGTTTAGTGGCTCCAAGTGAAAATAAAGTGAACTGTGTCCATTTAAGAGTCACAATGGGGTACCAGATCCCCCCAGTGTACATCTTCTGAGGTCCCACTCCCCAAAGGAATATGCAACCCCTTCCTCCTCAGCCCGAGGGCCTGCAGGAGGGCCGGAATGCTCTTGGTCCCCTGCAGGGAAGGAGTCATCTGAGGGGGCTTCTCACAAAGAGGTACCCAGTTTGAAAATCGGTCATAGGCCTTGGGTATTGATCTATCCTCGCCTTTGGATGTCATGTTTTGTATTACGGTAGTTTGTCTTAGTCTATCAATTCTCGTCTTGCCGGCCCCCTGGAATATGTGTATTGTAAGAGGCGCTGCGTAAATTGTTGGCGCTATATAAATAAAACATAATAATAATATTTATAGAATTTATAGAACTTTCAGGTTCTGAAGATTTGAGTAAGGATATGTTTCTGAAACTCTAAATCTAGGCTATTTGACAAGGTTAACTCTACAATGTTTTATTTCCCCACTAGCCATTTCTAGGCTAGGTGTCAAAAAACAAAAGTGTGTATTTTTTTCCAAGCCTTTTGCAATTTTGCGTTGGATTTATTCCACAGCACAGGTCCCACGGCTGAAAAAATAAATAAATCCAATTTTGTAACACCCCCAAGTACAGTATTATCTCCTAGACCTTGGTTTTTATGTTTTGGAAGCAATACTATATTTTTCATTGTTGTTTAATACTTTTGGGTGGGGGTGGAGGGGGGCACTGCAGGTTTTTTTTAAAGTTCCTTCATGTCTTTTGGAAGGAGTATTAGGGGCATCTTACGGTAATTCTTTTTCTTTTCATTTGTACTATTGGTTAAAAATCGATACAGATTTTACAGTGACCCTTGTAAAGGAAATGGACTTTGTCATAATGACATCACTGAAGAGCCTTTACATTTTATTTTTATGATTATTTACAAGGATCAATGCTTTTCTTACAATGGCCTTTGTGACTGCTCCTCCTGCAGTGACTGTCTTCATTTTTTATTATTGGACCCAAAATACCTCCAACACCACAAAACATCCTGTTGTAAGATTCACACAAGTGCCAGGTGGCCGATGATCAATTGAGATTTAGTTCAGCAGTATCTGGAGATCTGATGTAATTATTTAAATCTTATTTTACTGTTTGATTTCACCTTTTGTAACAAAACCACTAAGCAAGTAGTGCCCTAAAAGCGGAATGCAGTCGCGCCATCTAGTGGAAAAATTGTGTATTTCTCCGAAATAAAACACGCTCAAAAGCTACGTCTAAAAACTGCAAACGAGGGAGCCCATGTCACTATGGATAAGGGATCAAAAAAGTTACGCGTCTTACACATATCCATATTGTTATAAATGTATTTTTAATTTTGCTTAAAAACAAATCATTTTGAATAAAACTGTTTTAATGCACTAATTGCATAGCATAATTTTTATAGCTTTGTTTTTTTGTTGTCCTAAACAGCTAAATTATAATTTCAATCCTCCTCCGCCTCTCCGCATCCAGCAGTTTTCCTCAATTAATTAAATCCATCTGGTACTTTGGGTGTATTGGTTATTACAGTGAGGGCATTGAAACAGGCATGGGATAGGCATTTGGCTCCTGAATCTAAGACGGGACCAACGACTGATTAATGTTATAGTCAGGGAAAAATGGGCTAACTAGATGGGCCGAATGAGTCTTATCTGGTGTCAGATTCTGTGTTTCTATAAAAAACATGTACGTTCTCAGCTCTGCTTCCATAGAATAAAGTTCATGTGACTTCATATGATTTGAATTTGTGTTGGCCCCCTGTGTTCTAAGACTTCCTTGTTTAAGAATCTTTTCTTAGATTTACCAAAAAAAAGACATACGTGCTAATTCTCTGTTGCAATTTTGAGTCCACAGAATGCAACTTACTCGTCCACCTTACAGAATGTTGAAAATTTGTAACTCAAAAACTCATCCATAGAATAAAACACACACCGCAGCATTTTTATACACAGCGTAAGAAGCAACCCTGAATTATCTTATATTATTTGATCACCTAGCTTTGAGAAAACAGACACACAACGCTAACCTTCTCTGCAGTGTCTAACCTTAACACCTTTCGTATAACCTTGTAGCTACAACGCAGTTTTAATAAAACCTTCCAGTGTGATTTTTTCAATTTTTGCCATGGGATAATGAAAAGTTTTTTTTTATATTGTGTATAATTGTAAATAGGTTGCAATGCTTTATTTTGACCAGCAGGTGGAGACTGTGTTCCATAAACATAGTGCTTCTAAATGTTCTATAGAATGTTCAACACCTTTCTTGGTGTAAATATGTGAACAGATTTATATATGTAAAACCTGTTTTTGTATTTGTTCTCAAACATGTGATATTCAACATTAAAATTGTTTTGTAAAGTTTTTTATATCAAATAAATCATTCCACTATAGCTATATAATTGCTATTTACAGATAATTAATACAGATTAATTAATATAGACATAATGTTACTCAGTATACACAAGCACTATACCATATACAGTTATATTTAATTTACTATTATGCAGCTTTCATTTTATGTTAATTTTTAACTCAAGCATTTAAAAGAGTGCGTAGGTGTATGGCAAAAAATCAGAATAATTATGTAGATATTTAGAAAAGGAAGGTACCTTTCCCCGTGGTATAAACATAAGGTTTTTTTGACATTTTATTGCTTGTTTTAGTCTGCAAACACAATAAACATGGGTTTATTTGATGTATAAAGCCGTAAAACCTAGCATTTAGAAAAAGTGTCAACTACCCATAAAGCTGGAACAGTACCGGTCGATACGTTTCAGAATATTGAGAAAACGTCTGTGCCAGTAGATGCGCATGATCACGGAATACACGGTAAAAACGAGGAAGGAAGATGGAACTTTGTGTGACAACGAATTCATAAGAGGAACACAGATGTTTTCTACTTGGGGATCATGTAAGGAAATATTGGGGTGGGAGAGCGGAAAGTTGGACGCTCATGCTCCTTAAATAATGTATTGTCCTCCAACTATATTAGAGAGGACAGACCCATGGTCTCTTCCACATTTTAAGCTAAAACAAAATCCAAAACACCCCATTCCCTCTAGATTGTAAGCTTGCGAGCCGGGCTCTCTCCACCTAATGTATCGGTTTGTCTCAGTCTGTCAATTCTCGTCTTGTCAGACCCCTTGAATATATGTATTGTATTAAGAGCTGCGTAGATTGCTGGCGCGATATAAATAAAAGATAATAATAATAATAATGCCTAGAATTTATTTAATATCTTGCTGAGCGTCTACCCAAAGACCCATCTGTCATTTACATAGCTTAGCTACGTGATTCGAGTAACCCTTGTTACCTAATTAGTGTACATTGCAAAGCAGTATTCTGTGCAATTGTTTCTCAGAATACATAAATTACCAAAATTATTATTATGTATACAACTCACAGATCATTCAGATGCGAGCGTCTCTAACGAATAGCATTATAAATTAATGGTGTTATTCTAAAAAGCATAAATATATACCAGATTGCACCAGGAATATACAATAGTATAACATAACAAAAGAATGATATCTCGCGCAGGAAAATATTGAAACGGAAGAAATTTTAGAGTGAGCCGCTTACGATTACGGGGAGGACATCTTCCTCCTGTCGTCTAAAGGCCGTGTTAATAAATCAGAACCTTCAGACAAGAACGTTCTTCTAGTGATACATTTCCCAATGCGTTTGTACCGTTTGGGCCTGGTCCACAAGACAGCGGGGGTCTTCATTACGCCCCTGGTTTTTGCACTGTACTTTTTCTCAATAACAATTCCAGTCCAGTGACTTTTCCCCCATTACATGTCTAACTCTTCTTCCTCCATAAAATAAGCCAGTTGAAATACAACTCATTCGTTACCTGTTTAACCCCTTCATGACAAAGCCCGTACATGTACGGGCTCACAATATATTGTTTTTAATGGGTTTAAGGACGACCCATTGTCCTTTAGGGGTTATTTATTTAGTGTTGTAATTATCAAGGTATTTATTTGAATTTTGTTTTTTGTTATTTAGACTATTTTGTCTTAGTCTGACAATTCTAGTCTTGTCAGACCCCTTGAATATATATATATTGTAAGAAGCGATGCGTAGATTGTTGGCGCTATATAAATAAAAGATAATAATAATAATATACCTCAGAAACAGAAGACAGAAATGCATGTTTCTATGATTAGAGGTTTTTTCTTCATAGACCCTATAAAAGACATCAATGTCAACTGAAAACTCCATTTTTTTTCTAATAATAAAATATATATTTTGTTGATCATTGGTACCTAGCAAACTCTCAGAGCTTCTAGAAAAGACATCGGAAGATAAAAGAGGGTCGGGGTATTTGGGACCCCAAGGACCGTTGTTTTTTAGTATTCAGGTGTCAGTTAGATAACTGTAGGCACACCGGTTAACACATAACTACAAGACTGGAGCCAAGTAATCGTTAAAGTTAATTACTAAGTCACCAAAGACATGGGATATGGCTCGTTATCTGGCAGCGGGAAGAAAATTGCAGGTAAAACGATATCCAATTCTTTGCACCGCCAGCTGTTAATCATGCAACAGGTAAGAGGTAGGGATTTACAAGTGAATTACACGAAAAACAGCGAGCAAATCTTCTGGTTGATTTTATTACCGGCGGTAATAACGGTCTTGGCAGCTCAATTTGCTACCTAACAAACAAAAGTTCCTGTTCACATACATAGTAACTAATATTAACACTAAAAGCACTTTTTATCTATTGCTAATTACCCGTGTTAATAACTTCAAGCAGCCAATTAGTGGCAGGAAAGCGCTCCTATTTAAATCTATGTGAGTGCTTGCCCTACACGCGCACCGGGTTCCTCTCTCCGGAGCATTCACTCGCACTCAAGCTGATTGGAGCACAGAGATTTTTCAAATACCATTGTGATAAAGTATCGTGTATTTGTCTTCTTACAGAGTTGTTTCTTTGTACCTTACCCAGGAGTGACTATGCGGTTATTCCGGCATACATGTACTCCCCAGAATCTCCCCCCCAGGGACCCCCAACTATGTTTCCGAGCCTAAGTAAACCCCACAATCTGCCCAGTACATGTGTTTACCCCGAGGCTGTTTAACGTCTTCAGAAAGGATGCACATACTTTATAAAATTAGGTCTTATAGTCCTAACAAGAACACAACCGTCTTATTAACCCCTTAAGGACAAGGGGCGGTCCCTAAACACTGCATTTTGAGGGCCTTTGTCATTAAGGGGTTAATTTCACATTTGAACCTTGATTTGGGCTGTACACTTTGATAAAGGAGTTTAGTTGCTCTGAAACGTTAGTGTTTTTTGGGGTCTGCTGTCAAGAAATGCATTAAAGTAGTTTTTCTACTGTATAAGCTGAGCGCTGTGTCCTTATTTCTTACTTTAAATCTTTAAAGTCGGTATTGAATTTAAATGATAACAATCCCTTTTTTTGTTAAGCTAAAGTGAATAATATCTTGTTATTTAATAATTAAAATGTCATCTTATTTTCAATCTCATAATTGTTATCTATCTTGTTGGTGGAGATTTAAGTTAATTAGAATTATTAAAAAAAAATAGAAATATGACAAAAGTCCACGATAAGAAGGATTTGTTATTGTTACCATACCGACTGTAATTATGTCGGCCGTCATCTTGTTTCACAGCGATACATAGATTGATCCCTTAGATGGACCCAGCAGGGACCTGCCAGCTAGAAACTTCAAGGCTTATATTCTGCATTATAACTCAATACAAAAAGTAAGCTTAGGTGCAGCCAACCCGTTGCTTTCCACGGAAAACAGCAGAAATGTCCTCAAAACTTTGATTGTTAGTATTACTTAAAGCAGAGCTCTCACTTTTTCCCAACTTTTACATATTAAAGTTCTTAGAATCCCACATTATATGTATACCATGGGACAGAACCATAACTAGGGATCATGGCCCAGGTTGTTGTCCACCTTGAAAAGCAGAGGGAAGCACATGGAGTCATTGCCACCGAGTGCCTCAAGTGTGTCCCTCACCTAGCCTTCTCCTGTCCCATGGAAGTTAAGACCCTATCATGGTGGCAGCCATCGTAACTTCCTGATTTAAACCAAAAACACAAAAATCCAAATTCCACGTGTAAAGTGAATAAAGTGTAAATAACAATAAATAAATAAATACTCCCCAAGATAGCAGCTTCCAAAAAACACTCTTCCTCAAGATGCTCAGCAATACAATAAGACAACCAAGGAGCGCATATACATGAGGAGAAAACAAAAACAACACTAATAGTGCAATATGTATATAAAATGAAAAATAAAAAAAGGGTGTAAGATCCACTCACACACTTGCTGAATAAATCAGGCTCATCAGGGTACAGTAGTAGCAGAATTTAATATCTTCAAAAATCTATAGGAATAGAAAAGGACCACAAATGGTGCGGTATCTAAAACAAATCCGAGGAGAGGAAGGTAAGTAAGTGTATCCAGACCTTCCTCTCCTCGGATTTGTTTTAGATACCGCACCATTTGTGGTCCTTTTCTATTCCTATAGATTTTTGAAGATATTAAATTCTGCTACTACTGTACCCTGATGAGCCTGATTTATTCAGCAAGTTTGTGAGTGGATCTTACACCCTTTTTTTATTTTTCATTTTATATACATATAGCACTATTAGTGTTGTTTTTGTTTTCTCCTCATGTATATGCGCTCCTTGGTTGTCTTAACTTCCTGATTTGCAGGATTATTTCTTCCCATTATGTAGCTGAGTGGTAGTGGTGGTGGGGAGTTCACATGAGAACTGATTTGTCACCTTTAGCCACAAACATTAGCTTCCCATAAATCAAATATATATATTTTTTAGCTTTAAAAAAAAATTCCAAAATAATGGCACTGACTGCCGAATACAAATGTATAAGCCAGCGGTAGTTTAGTCAATTGGATTTAGTTTTGCTAACCGCTGTGAAGGTGGCAGGCCACTTTAACTACCATTCCCATGATCCCTGACAGCCACAGTTTTGTTTTTTGGTAGCCACAGATCTTGCTCATTAAACAAAATGCAATCTTGTACAATTTTATGATTTGGCTATTGGTAAATTGTAGAATTACAGCTTAATAACCATGGTGTTTTATGTAAGTATGACAATACCTGGATGATTACCAGGAGCTCTCTTTTTCGTGCTTCTCATAGGAAGCAAAAAGATTAGAGATTTAGCCATGACTAGTTTTCTGTTTTTGTGGGGGGATATATGAAGCAGTGTTTGCTTCACTCTCCCACAACATTAAATGCTTCCTGGTGATGTAATTCCTGTCTATTTCATGAGGTCATAGGGTCTTCCAATTAACTAGGAATTGTGGGAACCCCGTACCTATGCGCAAAGGCACCAGTAGCAAACATGGGTGCCATTAACATCCTGAACCTGGTCAATGAGCTTGACAGATCTGTATGATAACAAAAATTAACCATTTCCTTTAAAATCTTCCATAAATAACCAAAGACTTGTATGTTTGATCACTTGACTATACCAATATATAAAGGAAAAGCAAAGAACAAACATAACAATCAAACAAAAGCAATGTGAGATAAAATATAAAACAGGAGACAACATATTTAATGAGACTTTCTACACTTGTCCTAGGCTAAAGGGATAATTAGATCTGGTTACCCTACTTTCGGGACACATAGGTTTTCGTATGCCCCCAGACAAGGCCCTACGGACCGCTCTGCGCTACCAGAGGAACAGATCTCTTCCTCTAGAAAGTCCAAGGTGGGGATCGCTCTCTTCTTCGCGTCTCTTGATATATTGATGGAATTTGTAGACGAAAAGCTGGAGCTCAAACATTATTTCACCATTCTGTGTGATCTGAGTATTAAACAGAGACTTCCAGCGTACAGAAGGCTTTGACCTCTCCTATTCCTTATTATTACTGGAAAATTATGGTTCTAGCACATAACAACCCAAATTTATTACAGAGCACACTTGTAATTCCGTGTTATTATCTAAATACTGCTTTGCTGTAGGCAACTCCAGCCAATACAGAATACACAATGTTATTAAAATACTATACAAAAAAAATTTGTCTGCCATTAACATTGATTTTATATCCTGCTGGTACGACGTAAAGAATATGCTGTGAGAGATCGTTTTGACCTTAGTTCGGGACTGGCGACCTTGAAGCATTGCATGATATTAAGACAAGTGTTGAAGACAATAATGACTTAAACCATGATAAAGGATCACAATTAAAAGGCACTCTTGTACTTTCTCATTCATTCTTCTCAAGTCAGCAATGGCAGGATTGTGTAATAGTCTTCAGAGATAAAGTAAGCAAACCATGCCTTTCAAGGGGTAGCAGTTTAGTTAGACAGCACCTTCGGGTACCTGCGCGTGTGCGTCCATCAGTTGTATCTGTGCATGGGCATTGGTAGTGCACACGCATGTGCAGTTGGGTTCATCATTAAATCCACTGGTCCTGCTCATGTCATTGGCACTCTACTCTTTAATTGTGCTAGATAAAACGAAATACCGTATTTGCTCGATTATAAGATGAGGTTTTTTTCAGAGCAAATGCTCTGAAAAATACCCCTTGTCTTATAATCGGGGTCGTCTTATAATC
>VKOC01035839.1:0-18085 GCA_009364415.1 Spea multiplicata | reverse complement strand
TACTTACATTTTGTTGTAATGCTCTTTAAAGTAGTCTAAAAATATATTCTCTACATCCTATTATACAGTGTTGTACAGTTTTACCTACAGTATGTCTTTAAAATGACTAACTAATAGTAGTAATGAAAAACAAGTAGAATTATCCATGCAGAAATTTTACAGGTTGCTTAAAAGCAATTTTCCTTTTAACCCCCTATATGCCAGTCAGCCTCCCTGATATTCTTTGTAACCCCCTATATGCCACTTTGCCTCCAGAAAGCCCTTATACCCCCCCATATGTCACTCTTACCCTCTCCTGACTTACCACTGCTTCCCTAGACTTCTCCCCGTGCTGCAGATTCCTTGGTGTATTGTGGTGGCAGCTGGTGCAGGTCTGTGCGATGCGAGCAGACAACCTCCACTCCGTCATAGAAGCCCCGGCAGAAGTACCGACAGCAGCGGAGGTTGTCTGCGCTCATCACACAGACCTCCACTGGCTGCTGGAGAGGAGGATCCAGGTTCCCTGCAGCGCTGCAGAGGATCGGGATCTTAATCTTGTAGTCAGGTCTGATTAGAAGGTGACCTTTAATATAAGACAATGGTTATTTCTCAGAGCATTTGCTTTGAAAAAAACCTTGTCAATCAAGCAAATACGGTAAAATGTTGTAAATAAATGTGTAGGTTAAAGCAATAAATAAATAGCTCTCGTAAAATATGACAAATAATACAATGATTAAATTCTTTGTACCTGGAAAATGGGCAGACTGTTTGGTTTTTGTCTGCCATCATATTCTATGTCTCTAATATTTTACCTGGACAAGAAGCCATCTTGCACACCTGAATGGTTTCTGGCTTGTCTCCATCACATTGTCCAATGACATTATCACTTGCCTTGCACACCACTTGGCGCTGCTGAATACCTTCTCCACAGCTAGATGAGCACTGTAAAAGCCACACAAGATGAAATAGAGAACTACGTCACTTGAGAGAAAGTGTAGAGCAAGTGCAAAATACATTTTATTATATTATGTATTTATAATATTTATAATACTATATTTATAATATAATATATTATTTATAATAGTTAGTATTATGCAAGTGCAGAATATATTTTACAATCCACTGCTTTCTTACCAATTCATAACAGATAAATCACCAGTTCCATAAATTAGGTTATCAAAGAAAACAGAAATTTAAAAAATGTCTGCACTGCTTATACCCGTTCCACAAAGGCTATAATTGCCAAAGTATTTTAATAGTTGCCCTCTGACATGTTAAAAAGTCAAAATTCCACTTTTCTTTCATATTGCTCCTTTTTCCCCGTGTTACTCATGTCAGGCTTTGTCTAAAATGCAGGGCATTTTTGCAATAAATGGCAGAACAGTTAAGGTTCTGAAAGTTTACATAGGTATTTCAATTTCTACACATTCTTTTTTTGTTTTGTTTTAATAAAGTCTATTTTTATTAAGGATTATTATCCTTCTGGGACCTGTAAGTGTTGAATTCTAATTTCCTGTATACTGTCTTTTGAAGTAAGTAGACCATGTATTTAACTAAATGATTATTCAGATGATTATCTGACTAACTCATGTATATAAATATATAAAGGAAGAAAGTGCCCCAAATAAATGTATGATAGCTTCCTAACTCAGCTTCTGTTTGGCTCAGAGAAGAGAGGAAAAATAGTTGGGATTTCTCTGCTATGAGATTCATCATGATTCATCTTAGTACAGCATTTCTATAACTAAAGAAAATGTAATTCATTATGTATTCCTACATATAGACTAAAAGTTATAAAGTGATTTGCATTTTAGTCAGTGAAATAAGTATTTGACCCCTTTGCAAAACATGACTTAGTACTCTCCAGGTCATTAAGGTTTTGAGGCAGATGTTTGGGAACTCAAACCTTCAGCTCCCTCTACATATTGTCTATGGGATTAAGGTCTGGAGACTGGCTAGGACACTCCAGGACCTTAATGTGCTTCTTCTTGAGCCACTCCTTTGTTGCACTGACCATGTGTTTTGGGTCATTGTCATGCTGGAATACCCATCCATGGCCCATTTTCAATGCCCTGGATTCTCACCCAGGATTTGACAGTACGTGGCCCCATCCATCGTCCCTTTGATGCGGTGAAGTTGTCCTGTCCCCCACAGCATAATGTTTCCACCTCCATGTTTGACAGTGGGAATGGTGTTCTTGAGGTCATAGGCAGCATTCCTCGTCCTCCAAACACAGTGAGTTGATGCCAAATAGCTCTATATTGGTCTCATCTGACCACAACACTTTCACCCAGTTCTACTCTGAATCATTCAGATGTTCTTATTTTATAAATTTGGAATCAGGACTTGATGAACACTCTTTGTGAAATAAACTGCTTTTATGCGTAACCTACCCGTTACGCTTACTCGTTTGTAAGTTTTTAATCTATATTTATTAAACCAATATCTATTTTATTGCACCATTTTTCGTTTCCTATTGTTCATGCAGCAATTCCAGGACAGAATATAGTCTGGATTTATGACGAGCGATTACTTCTCAGTACACTTGTGAGTGCAATTTATATCACTCATTCTGTTTTTTGTCCTGAACTTATTACACTATATTCGTTTTTATTTTTATTTTTTCCCACATATCTATGCGCCCCGTTCATCTATATATCGTATGTTTTAACACTTGTGAGGAGTGTTGATCTGCGGGAGCGGCAGGATCTGTGGGTACTGTATAATATTTTACTTTGTACGTTTGAGACTCACCCACTTGTGAAGGTGTTCTTTTCTATTTGATATTGTCGAGGTGAGATCTTGCATGGAGCCAGACAGAAGGAAATTGACCATTATTTTGTGTTTCTTCCATTTGTGAATAATCACACCAACTGTTGTCACTTTCTCACCAAGCTGATGGTCTTGTAGTCCATTCCAGCGCTGTGTAGGTCTACAATCTTGTCCCTGACATCCTTGGACAGCTCTTTGGTCTTGGTCATGGTGGAGTCTGCTTCTGTGGAGAGGTGTCTTTTATACAGGTAAGAGAGTGCTCCTAATCTCAGCTCGTTACCTGTATAAAAGACACCTGGGAGCCAGGCATCTTGCTGATTGATAGGGGATCAAATATGCAAATCAATGTATAACTTATATCTGGATTTTGTTGTTGTTATTCTGTATCTCACTGTTCAAATAAACCTACCATTAAAATTATAGACTTATCATATCTTTGTCAGTGGGCAAACATACAAAATCAGCAGGGGATCACATAATGTTTTCCTTCACTGTATATCTTACTTTCCTGGTATACCTGATATGATAAGACTCACCTGTGACCAAGCCCCCGTCCTCCACAGTGCTGGACAGGGTGTGCGGTTACAAGGACGCCTTGGTTCTGGCCGTTCCGCTGTACAGTATTTGGTATGAACAGTTCTGTTTGTTCCATTCGGCAAGTGCTGTACACATTGAACTACCCTGGTCTGTATACCAAGTTTGCCACAAGATTTGCTGCATGGCCCCCATTCATCAGCCACCCACCTTAGAACAGGAAATAAAAAACAGTATTTAAACTGCCTCTTTTCATTAATTTGTGATTTCATTATTTCTTTACTGATGCAGCATAATGTATAAAACTGTAAAGCATCATCCATGCCATATTTTTTTTTTGCATCTCTAAATATACATAAACTTCACCATCAAGGATTGATGAACAATATTGACATTACAAAATATGACAATAGGCAGCTGGCAGGAAGGTATTCATTTCTTCTTGGGTCAGTTGGTGAGTTGAATGATCATCTTTTAAGTTATAAAAAGTAGAGCAGTATTCTACAAATGTATCAGGAATTTGGGCCGAGTTAAGTATCTTGAAACCAGATTGGAAGCTATGTAGGGAATGGCGGATTCATCCTGCATTTTTCTTTTCTCTAATAGTGCTCCTGCTTTAATTCCTTGTGTGTAGACATTTTGCTTTCATTTTTGTAACATAAGGTATGCGTGATGATGAGACTGAATGTCCTCTAATCTTAATTTGTTTAGTACGAGAACGTGTAGCTCTCATCTTTTGTTGGGGTTCTAGATCTGAGTGAGTGACACCACTCATTCTTCTCTTTTTTCTTAAGGTGAAATGCGAGGACAATGAGATAGCCACCTTATGAGTCTCTCACAGGGTTACAGCTGAAATATCACATGAGTCATTTTGATGAAACTACAAAATCACAGGTGGACAGTTTAGATAAGAAGTAGTCATTAATTCTCCAGTGACTTGTAATGACCTCTTATCTAAAAGGATAAGTCCAAAGTAGGTTGTATGCATTTGCAAGAAAAAAAGGTCTCTTACAAGTGAATGCAGGACACACCACACTTATAGGAATTAAAATTTCTGGATAATTTCTGTAAAGAGTTTACCGATATTAAGGAGCGTTTCTTAAATATTGAGTTATGGGGTGTGCGGATGAATCTATTTCTGTTCAAAAACTGAACTGGAATTAGGGGCATATACATCAATTATCGTATACAGTTGGTTATTGATGGTAAGGATGGCTATGATGAATTGCACCTTGGGATCATTTTTATTATAGTGCTTTGTAGTCGCTAGAGAATTGTATAGTAATATTCCTGCTCTCTTAGTATGGGCTGTGGAGTAGAAGGATGTGGTAAAATACTTTGAATGAAGCTTTGGAATTGTATGTTACAAAATGCATTTCCTGCACAAAACCCAATATAGATTAAGATTTAACAGCTTCATGAAATAGCTTCCGCCTCTTATGCGGCGAGTTTAAGCCTCTAGCATTAATTGAGAGAATTTGTAGGCCCATTTTACTGTTAGGGACGTGTAGCTGTTACTAGCAGTATAATAATGGGAGTTTCCATGAACAGACTCTTCAGCATCAAGTCAGTTCCACCCCTAGAATAGGAAATGGAGAGAACTGGAGGGGGGAAAACATGGAACAGTAAAGGAACCAAAATAGAAGTAAAAAAACAAAACAATAATCCCACAGTAAAGTGTGGGGCAAGAGTTTAGTCATCAACCAGTCTGCGGGTGAAGGCCATGACAACAGTCACTTGTAAATTGTTAGGGCAAAATAGCTTTGTTGTATGTGACAGAGAAATAACAGAAGCAAAAACAACAAGAATACAACTCCTGCCCGCAGCATCACTGCTACCTGCTCCACTTATGTGACTTCCCTCAAATCACATTTATATCAGTCACATTAGGGCATATTATACAACCAAGGGCATATTAGCCTAACAAGCTAATGCAAAATGAAACCTCTAAACCCTGTAGTATAACACAGATTGTACTCGAGTCAGATAGAACAAAATCCCCAAGTTTGCAGAAATAATGCAGCAACCATCAGTAGCAGAGTGTAAATGCGCATGAAAACTGTCCCGTATTGCATTCCATATGTTCATCTCTTAGAGGGGAGTCCTTAGTTTTCATCACATCAAAAACATTTTCATAGTCCGCCACTCAATTGGTTTCCTTTTTGGATATCATGCTTCTAGTGGAAGTTACCTCGGTGTCCTAGCGGGAAATCTTGTAGTCCTGCAGCTAGCTTGATAAGGCCAACCAACTGATCTGCTCTATTGGGATCACGTTGACTGAACCGGCACTATATTGTAGCAGGTAGGTCTGTCATAAAGCGGACCATTACTAAAAGCTCCACAACCTGGTTGGCTGACTAGGCCACTGGTTGTAACCACTTCCAAGCAAGGTGTATCAAATCAAACATTTGTGACTGCACAGCTTTCTCTGCACAATATGCCCATGAAGTCACTTGCTTGTGCTGGTTCTAGTAGGCCACCTAGGAATGGTGCTAGTAAACTATCCCACTCAGGCACTGGCCATCTCTCAGCAGTATGTTCAAACAACAGGAGAAATGCCTCACATTATTTGTGGATGCCACATTTTGATGTTGGTAGCTAGCCTGGATGCTCTTTTTAAACAAAGGCTGGATTTCTTTTTGCACCATGCTGATTGCTGAACAGGCAAGTTGTCCAATGTAACTTGCTTGATTGTGGTATCTGTATTCTCTGAGAGCCAACTAGCAGTTGGAAAGTAGTAACAATTTCCTGTTAGGTGCTAATTGCCCTTGATGTACAGCAGAAGCTTGTAGTAAAGCCTCATCCTCTATATTTAGATTGCTTTAACCAAAAGGTGACTTCTCCATCGATACTATTGGATCTCTCTCTGCTGCTTTTGATACTGTTGATCACCTCCTTCTTGACTCACTTGCTTCTATTAGGCATTCAAGATACCGCTCTCTCCTGGATCTCCTCATATCTGTCTAACTATTTCTTCTCTGTCAGCTTCTCTGGCAAGACATCATCACCCCTTCCACTTTCAGTTGGTGTCCCCCAAGGTTCAGTCCTCTGCTGGTCTCTCTTTATACTTTATCTCTTGGCAAACTAATCAACACATTTGGCCTCAAGTATCATCTATATGCAGATGATACCCAAATCTACCTGTCTTCGACTGATCTCTCTCCATCTCTCATGTCCCGTATTACCAATTGCTTGTCTGCTATTTCTTCATGGATGTCACAATGCTACCTGAAACGTAATCATTCTAAAACTGAACTCATTAGCTTCTCTCCTTCCATCTCCACTCCACTACCTGAATTCTCTATCACCATTTAACAACACGACTATCTCTCCTACTAACCATGCCCGATTCCTTGGGGTCATCCTTGACTCTAACCTTTCCTTCATCCCTCACATTCAGTCCCTCTCCAGATCCTGCCGCTTACACCTAAAAAACGTCTCTCTCATCCACCCATTCCTCACCCAAGAATCCACAAAAACTCTGGTTCATTCACTTATCATTTCCCGTCTTGACTACTGCAACATTCTTCTGGTTGGCATTCCACTGTCTCGACTCTCTCCTCTACAGTCTGTTCTAAATGCTGCTGCTAGGCCTATCTTCCTTGCATGCCGCTTCTCTTCTGTTTCCCCACTCTGTGAAACCCTCCACTGGCTCCTTATTACCATTAGAATTTAATTTAAAATCCTCGGTAATAATATATAAGGCCCTCCATAAACACTGTTCCTCCATCACATTCTGCCCTCATAAGCAAATACTCTTCTACTTGAGCCTACGTCTTCCCATGGCTCTCCTCCTCGCTTAATCACCTCTTTCTTTTCCCGTCTACAAGATTTCACTCGGCTGCCCCATATCTCTGGAATCTATTTCCACGAACCTTCTAGCATTCACCCTCCCAACATTCAAGAAACATCTCAAAACTCACTTCTTTAGAAAGATTCCTCTTAGCTGCTAACGTTCTTGTCACTGATACAACCACCACAACTACCTCTACCCTTTTCTGTTCCTTAGGTTGTCACCCCATCATCAAATTAGCTTGCGACATGGCCTCTCCACTAATATTTTTGTCTTAGTCTTCAATTCTCATCTTGTCATGCCCCTTCAATAAATTCTATATATAAATAGGATTTAATAATAATAATAATAAAAATTTCCTCTTCAAATCCTCATTATTCATCATATGTGACAAACCTGCTCCTGATTGTCTTTTGGGGGGAAGCTTTTTTTGTCATATCCTAATAGCACACAGAGGAGTAGTGGTAGCAAAGCTCATACAGGAGGGACTATAAAACTACAGCCTAAAGAACACTTCTGCAAAATGGCTACATCCAGCCTATAATGTTTAGTAAAAGTGTGAATGTTCTTTCATACCACAGCTTAGCAGATTTTTCCACAGAGACATTGTCTGCCTCTGCCCAAGAGACACCCAAATAAAATGGGCTTTCTAACCCGGAGGAGGTTACATTTCAAGGCTCTGGAAACTTTTTGTCCTTTCCTAGATCATGCACACGCCACAGGTTACAAGGTTTCCTGAAAGCTTCTCTTCTGTCTAAATATATGTAAAGACATCTATAAAGGTCCAGTTATTTCTGCATCAGAGGTAGACGTGGGACAACACAGTTCTCAAGGTAAGACTCCTTAATAGAAAGAGCCTGCAATTTAGCTCATATGTGACAGCCACTAAAATAACTGTTTTAGGTATAAGAAATGTAAGTGGAACTTTATACAAATGTTTGAATGGTGTCTATGTCTCAATTAGGCTGGATAAATGTACATTTGGGTTAGATGAAGGTAAGATCTTTTTTCTGGGTCTGACTCTACAGAACAAAATGCTTACCCTAGGGTGAAATGCTAGACGCCAATTCAGAAATTTGCTTAAAAAAGTGACATGAACCTTCAGAGTAGCTGAAAAGAGAGACCTACCTAAAACCTCATAGTCGGAGAATTGTCCACAACTCTTACATGAACTTTACTGAAATGTGAAATGTGACCATCTGGCTATTCTCTGAATCTAGACTAACACTTCTGGGACCACCTTGTTTGTTCAAGTAGGCTACTACTGTGCAGTTGTCGGACTGGATCTTTATAGCCTTCCTGTCGATTCCTGCTCTACTGATTTAGCTGTAAACCAATGTGGAATATTGGGATGTAGGAAATTATAGGACATAAGAGGTTAAATGCTAGGCCAGAGTTTTTCTGCTACACAACTTGCAGTCTTGCATAGTGCTGCAACGAAGGATTATTTTCATAGTCGATTAGTTGGCCGATTATTTTTTTTGATTAATCAGTTGAATAAAAAAATGCCTTTTTTGTTAATATAAAATAATTTAATGAGGGGACCAGGAAAGTTAATGATGGAAACTGGAGACTGGATTAGACCGAGAAACCCCGTCTGGTCTGCCGGAACCAGACTCCCATGGACTAGCCGGCTATGGGGGTTATACAAGCCAGGAAACACTCGATGCTCCTGACCTATCAGGAACTGTGCGGCGGCTAGGAACCGAGAGATGCCCGCCGACATTTGGAACAGCGTCATTATGGATGCCCTTTGCCCTACCACGTTGCTCTTTTGAGGGCGCATTAAGCATGTTGTGGGCAACACTCGGTGGTGGTTACAAAGAGGAAGCTCGTTCACGAACCCTGGTTTTATTGCCAATCTTTAGGACCGGGTTTACACAGCTATGTAACTCTGGCCTGGCTACCACACGGACTGTCAGATCACGGCGTCAGATCACGTTGCTTTTTGGTTCATAACATCTTCAGACCCCGAGCTGCCCACTGGTATCCCGGGATTGACGCTACTCCCTCGGGATCACTCGACCTTTGTCGGGTGGGAATTGCTGGCAACAGAACTGTATGGTGGCGCCGGGCTGTATGATGGTTGATCAGATTATACCTTTAATGCTATCATGTTTGCTGTATATATCTCAGTGCTATCCTCAAGAGAGTTCTGTTTTACACTTAAATCTCGGCTAGTGCTTAGGGGAGCATGAAGGGTTAATCCCTTGAGCAATTAAGCTTCCAGCTGCAAGAAAGGTCTCTACGGCGGAGCTACTCAGTCCGAGTACTGGTCTCCATCACACAGACCATATCTTGAACTCCGTTCTATTACATCTCTTCTGTGTCTAAAACTATGGAATGCACCTTCAACCCCACCATCTTGTTTTGAACCTCAAAAACACACAAGGGGTGGCTTGCTACTGAGCTCCTTTATTAGACCAGCATCCAAAAGAACATGTTCCATAATGCCAGAAAGGAGACCTCCAGGATCTTAGTATTTCTGCCTCAGAGTGAATAAAAGGATGTTCTGAACCAAAATGCTTAATGACCCACATTCTTCTTGTTCTCTGCATATTTTGGAGAATATAATATTTCACAGGGCTATTATGTCATACCATACTTTAGCAAAGGAAGTTCTATTAAATTCATCTGCATCGTCTTGACCTGTTTCCACTTACAGAATTAATCAAACACTGGATCCAGGCCTTCTTAGCCATCAGAGGCTCCATATGCAACCTCAAGTTAAACCAGCAATTCCTGGAGGCTAATCATCCTGAAGAATGCAGAGGTTATGGTATCTGGTCCTGATCGTAAGATAACTTGTCTACATCTGAGCAGCCCTGGATCTTCTTTGCTAAATTGTATACAATCCAATGTCTCTCTAATCCAATCTCTCTCTGATTCAAAGAGATCAGAGCAGACAGTAATTATATGGTAACTCGAGAAGATCATCTGCAACTTTCATGTTTTCATTTTCACGCATCACATATTTATTTATTTCAGCCTTGGACATTAAAAAATGTTAGTTTTCCTACAGCTGCAGACTGCAGAGTCTTTTTCCAGCTTGTTGTGATGACTCCTTTTTTTCTCAAATTGACTTGGAAGCTGTTCTATCGGAATCGCCAGTTCCTGCAGAAGTAAAACATCTTTCTTTGCTTTCAACTTCATATTCTTATTCAGTATTTTGGGAGCATTTTATTCCATTTCCAAGGATTTTTTCAGGATTTTTTTTACCTCACTGATGGCAAATTGTTGCTGCACAAATTTTCAGTCGGATGTTTTCTGGTCCATGAAAAATTTGATGAATTTGGTGAACATAAAAAAGAATATGGCTTTCTTATAGATGGCTTCTCCAATTTTCTGCTTTCCCAGGGAAAGCAAATATTTACATTATTCTCTGAAGTATCTGTAAACTCTTCCACACTGTCAGAGTCACTCACTGGAGTACTTGCTAACATCAGGTGCCTGGTCCTGTGCCTCTCCTTCTGCTCCCTCCTCCGCTGCTTCCCAAATGGACGTTCCTATGGGAGCACACACTCTCAACCAAGTTTATTTGTCCCTGAGTGGAGGAGACAAGGAGCACACCCAGGTGACATCATGCACCTTGTTGACATTTGTGATCCCTGGAGAAGTTCCTCATTTCTCCCTGTATTTCAGCTGCACTACTATCTACTCCCAAGCTGTTGCTATCCTGCATACCAGACTCCACATCCTCCTAAATCTTACACACACTGTAAGCTATTTTACATGTATTTGCAAATCTCTTTTTGGCAACCTCCTTCCCAATATCAAAATTTTCATGCACAACCCTGGCAATTAAAGTGCTGTCTCTCTAAGCTGCTTTATGTTAGACATGATTTGCTATGAGATTAGGTAGAAATTGAATTCCCTGCTCTGTGCAGTAGGTGGACTTATTGAAATTCAGTATTTCGGTAGTAAATATACAGTATGTGACTGCATCACTGGTCATCATTAACCAAATACTGCAACTTGCATCGGTAGAAGCACGTATCAGCTGAAAACAACCCTGCAAAAATCTTATCTAGTACAGGAATTCTGAATATGATGCTTGTTGACAGATATGCTTTAGCCAAAGTGTTACTGAGTTTAGAAATGACATGGATTCTGCTCAGTGTGACGCATTTACTCTCAACTTTGTTGAATGCTGGCTCCCCGTTCATTTTTAAATTTTGACTTGCCTTAATGCTGTTGCCCGCCAAACACAAAAAGTATACAGATTTTATTGGATCTGGCACTGCACATCTGAGTGTAGTCGTGCTCCCTTGCTCAATTTTTGTGCTTCTGTTTGCAACGTTTTCTAAAAATAGATGTATCTGAGTTTGAATAATAATTCAAGATCTTGTGAGACCAAAATTACTGGTAGATAATAGATTGTATGAATCTCTTTCATATGTTGTTTTAGGAATAATCATACTGCTCTGGCCCTTGCCTGTGTGTTACTTTTTTTTTTTTTAATGAAGTCTAAAAAATTATTTAGTAGTGATCCATGACAATATACCACAGAGCAGAAACAAACATTTACTTGGTTCTACTGACCTGAATGGTCAATATTATTATTATTTATTGTTTTATATAGCGCAATCAAATTCCGTAGCGCTGTACAATGGGTTGACAGGACATAACAAGTAGTATGTAACATAATATTTGACTTACAGAGACAACAGGTGAGAAGGGCCCTGCTCAAATAGGCTTACAATCAATAGCACCTCTTTACAATGCAGTGATCTCTTTACAATACAGTAATACAATCTAGTGATGCAACCAGTGTACATTTGTATTTTATAAATTACCCTGAAGTAACATTAACCATGTCGATCCAGGCGCCCACCATAGGTTCCTTTAAATTACATTTATTATATTGCATTCATGATAACAGAAGCTATGACAGTTTTGTTCATTGAAAAAGTATTTATTTGGCTTACCCGGGTTGGGAGCACTCCTGAAGGTTACATCGTCTTCGAATTGGCTTTGGCTTTTTACTAATGTCACAGAAATTGCGGTGGACCATTCGGTTATCCCCCTTTCTGCGACATCCATACTTTGTGTATTGAATACCTGTGTGTTAGATCAAGATACAGTCCAATTTTACAACTAATAGTAGCAAGTAAAAATATTTACAATATATGTTTAGGTTATTATGTAGTATCCTATTTGATGTTCTATTCCTAT
Source organism: Spea multiplicata (assembly GCA_009364415.1). Lineage (NCBI taxonomy): Eukaryota > Metazoa > Chordata > Amphibia > Anura > Pelobatidae > Spea > Spea multiplicata. The sequence continues at coordinate 5,832 of VKOC01035839.1, read as the reverse complement.
TTTCTGTTCATATACAGTTTGACTTTTACTGTAGAATTTTGCATTTAGGAAGGAACTTTATCACTAATTTATTAACATTGATCATTTACTCAACTCAGTATGGTGAGTACCTGCATACTTACAAAAGCACCCTGTTGATAACAATGTAGAGGTTTTACTGCAGGAAAATTTTAATTGATGCTGGATGCAATGTTACCATATAGTCCTCTGTGTTATTGAAAGTATTTATGTTATCCTAAATATATCTAAACGTTTGCTTAAACTGGATAAAGCATTGGTTTTGGTATAAATGGGCTACAAATGTACGGAGACAAAACTATGTATGGCTTAATAGTATTGAGCTGTAAAAACTAGGGATGCACCAAAAAATTCTGGACCGAAACTAAAACTTCACTAGGCTGAAACCCAAAAATGACCCCCCCCCCTTAAAAATAAAAACCCACACTTTTATTAAAAGTAAGTAGCACACCAAAATTGGACCAAAAATGCAATACAATATTACTATAATATATATATATTATATATATATATATATATATATATATTATATATATATATGATTGTTAACAGCAATTGCACTCCTATCAGGTCAAGGCATACCTAGATTCCAGCATGTACTGGCTGACTTAGCATGATAGGAGTGTGATTGCTAACAGCAATCACACTCCTATCATACCCAGATTCTAGCATGTACTGGTTGCCTTGGCATGATAGGAGTGTGATTGCTAACAGCAATCACACTCCTATCATACCCAGATTCTAGCATGTACTGGTTGCCTTGGCATGATAGGAGTGTGATTGCTGTTAACAATCATATATACATATTAATATTATTATTGCATTTTTGTCCAATTTTGGTGTGTTACTGTTAACAATCATATACATACATATATATATATATACACACACAAGATAGGTAGGCGCACACTAGGACTTTAACTTTCGTAAGTTTCAAACTTTATTTTAGCATGTTTCATAATTTTTTAACTTTAAGTCCTAGTGTGCACCTACCTATCATGTATATGCTATTTTGAGCTGTGGATGTTAGCACCTGGGCGATTTTCTACTATTATATTTATATACTTTTTTATATAATTGATTTTTCTGTCCAATTTCTGTGTGTTAAGCACACTTTTATTAAAAGTAAGTAACACGCCAAAAATGAACAAAAAAATCAATAACAATATACACATATATATAATATATATTATATATATATATATATATGATTGCTAACAGCAATCAGACTCTGTGACAGGGCTATAAATAGAATATTTTAGAGCTTCTTCATTCAAGGAGAAATCCGATTGCCTTTTTTTCCCCTGATGACAGAATTCAAAGTAGCTTAATTAGGTTTTGTTTTTGCCTTTTTTGGATCAAGAGTAGGAAGGTTAGGTAGAAGGGTTGAACTTGATGGACTTAGGTCTTTTTTCAACCTTATGTATTATGTACCAGGCAGCCAGTACATGCTAGAACTAGGGCATGATAGGAGTGTGATTACAGGCTTCCTATGCCATGCCACTCCCCCACACACTTACACATCCATGCTATCACGCTCATTCATATACTCATTCATACAGAAATACGCATTCATTCCCTTAATCATACTCCTTCCCCCACCCCCTTACACGAACTGCAGACTGCAGGGGCCTTGCTGCTTCCTTCTGCACGAACAATTTCTCTTGCCCCACCTCCAGTGGAAGAAGGATCGGAACGGGGTTCCTGCTTTACCTGGCCGATACAGAAAATGCTGCTCGAGCAACACACAGGTAACCAGCCTGGCCCCTGCAGACGATTAATTTTTATTTTCGGCTTTTTTTTAAAAAACAATTCTGTACTTTGCCCATAATGCCCTTTTCGGCCGATATATATCGGCCACCGATATATCAGTGCATCCCTAGTAAAACCATAGTTCACATCACTATGCAGTCAATGAGCACCGTTGACAGCCTGGCAAAAGCACAATCCATGCTCATTTAATAAACTAAATGCTTGATGTGTTAATATCTTATAATCTAGTTTGTACGTTGAAAAAATATGTCCTTTATTTGAAGCAAGTCTCTCATCTGTGAGTGACAGCTGCTGCCTCATACATATCCTTAAAATTCTGGTATTTTCTGGTATAATTTAGCATAAATGAGCCAGTTGGGGAGATGAGACATCTCTCTTGTAACCGACCCAATGAGCATCCCTGGGCCTAACTAACCTTGGCTAGAATACACCACTGAATACTTCTACTCAACAGACTAACAAATGACACGGGATCACAGACCTCCTCCACATGCTTTAGAACATTGGGACCAGCTTTTCAAAGCCCACTCATATGAATCCATCTCTTCCAGAAGTACATTATTGTTGCTAATCATTGGTAAGAGGTCTTCATGAATAATGTATCTGTACATCAGGCTACTTTTTCCATCATCCTCTTGAGAAACAACCTGCAGAATGACACAATACGATCACAAATCAGACAGGAAATTCAGAAACCCCAAAAGTTTTACTCATCCCTAGATTCAGGGAGGTTGCACAGTACCTGTTTTGTCATTAACGGTTTACATATTTACTTTTATATATGTCGCCAAACTAATAATCAAGCCTTAGAACCACTTGTCACCTACTGACACTTATTAAAGATGGTGCTAGGTTTCTGGAGACCCTAAGCAAAAATAGTTATTAAGAGCTCAATAATAAAATAGTAATGTTGCAAATTAAGAAATCCAATATTTATTACTAGAAACTTATTTTAAGGACAATATATAACAACTTGGAACCTGTGTAACATTTGTATAGTCTCTCGCCTTCAGTGGACCCTTTTTGCACCTTATACCAGAATAAGAAAACATGTGTTTGTTATGTAAATTAGGTACTCTCTATAACATAGTCAAGTGGAAAAATCAATAAATTATAGGGGTGTGTTTGATTTCCTGGTATAAATAAGCATTGCCTTAACATCATGACTCTTACTAAGTGAGATTGATGTGCAAAGGTATGGTGGACACCCTCATTGTCAGTATATTAGCCTCATCACATGTTTATTTCGAATTAAAATATTGTCATCTTTCTACAGAGTTTGAGAGTCAAGGACCCAAACCATTTCTAGAAAGAAAATAAAATCAATTGTTTTTCGCAACCAAATGCAAAAACTACATATTACTGTGTTGACTTGATATGTATCACACTACAAACATGTATCAGATCAATATGATATATGTATATCATGCAATTAAGAAGCTAAAGGATTTAAAAAATTTCAACTATTTTTAAAGTAAATTAAAAACAAATTGGGAATACACCATAGAGCATTATTTTTCTGGCTAACTACCATTATCCACTTAAAAATATACATTCGCAAGCTCAGGATCCGTGTGTTCATGTTACTATTAATTTCTATATTGTAATTTTAATGTTATTGTGTTAATTCTGTATTGTCCGTTTTCTGTATAGTGAGTATAGAAGTACAGTAACTCATGTAGGTGTGATTCATAGACCCCTGGACAAGTAGAAGAGCTAGATAATGTACTATTTAAGAAAACTGCTAAAATGACAGTAAATGGGGAAGTTATTATCATGGACGACTTTAATCTTCCTGATGTGAACTGTAAAACCAAAGTAACTAGTTGTGCCCGGAGTGCAAATATTCTAAACTCCCTACTGGGACTATCTTTAAAACAAGTAGTTGAGGAGCCATATTATATTTAGTATTCACAAATGGACATTTGTTAACGGATATTTCTGTACGTTTGGGATCTTTTGATCATCAGTCTGTGTGGTTTAATATACGAATCAGACTGGGGCCATTTAATTGGATTATTTGAAAGTTGAATTATTAAAAGTAACAGTAAAAAAATTGTATTAGGCTAGTCAGTAATAGCAAAGAATTAAAGAAACCGCTGTGGTACTCTGCAGAAGTGGAGAAAAGTAAAGTAGAACAAGCAATGGTAAGTTTAAAAGCAACAGAAGGGAGGTTAAAGAGGATAAAGTGCTAGCCTGACTGCCTCAACGAATGTTTCTGTTCAGTTTTTACAGAGTTTGATACATGTGAGGCGAAGGTTCTACTTCAGTTGTCTAAGGTTGATGGGGCCTGATGGGATGCACCCCAAGTTTTTAAAAGAGTATGGTGGAGTACTAGCAAAACCGTTAATGGATTTATTTAACAAATCATTGTCAAAAGCAGTAGTCCCAGAGGATTGGAAATTAACGAATGTTGTGCCCATTCACAAAAAAGGCAGTAGAGAGGAGTTGGGCAACTACAGGCCAGTTAGTCTTACATCTGTAGCGGGGAAATTAATGCAAACTTTGTTAAATAATAGGATTGTTGAATATCTGATGTCACATGGGTTTCAAGATCAGAAACAACATGGGTTTATCGACTTTTTTGATCGAGTGATGAAAGTAATTGATCAAGGTGGTGCAGTAGACATAGTAGGCATATCTAGATTTCAGTAAGGCTTTTGACACTGTGCCACATAGAAGACTTATAAGCAAACTGCAATCTCTGAGTTTAGATCCCAATATTGTTGAATGGATCAGGCATCTGCTGAGTGACAGAAAACAGAGGGTTGTAGTCAATGGAGTTATATTCAGAGCAAGGTCTTGTTACCAGTGGGATACCTCAGGGATTTGTACTTGGACCCATTCTCTTTAATATTTTTATTAGTGATATTGCAGAAGGTCTTGATGGAAAAGTATATGTTTTTGCTGACATAAAAATATGCATCAGGGTTGATGTTCCTGGAGCCAAATTATTTGGGTAAACTGGAAAAAATGGTCAGAGCTCTGGCAACTGGCATTTAATGTGGATAAATGCAATGTAATGCACCTAGCACATAGTAGTTGATACTAGACTTGGGCACCAGGGGGCTCTTCGTGTTTGTCTTCGTGTTCGTACTCGTCTTCAGCACAAACAAAATCTTCTTATTCCGTCACTTTCTATGTTTCTATTTCGCTTGCTTCCCTCAGTTTTTGACCACAAACGACTTACCAAAACAACAATGGACTCATGCAAGGGTCCAGTGGTTTTTACGCTTTCCTTCCCATCTTCAACAGTATATTCCCACTCAAGACTCATTTCTATAAAGGTTCTGGATTTGTTCTCCTTTCCTTTAGCATTCAGGATAAAATTGCCACTTGCTTGGTTTTTAATGGCTGCAGAAAAATGACACAGAAATGCATTGTTCAAGTGAGAATATATCCCAAATAATTTGGTAATTGGCATATAAAGTAAATACAATCCGCAAACCATTCATTAGGTCTCAATCAATAAAAATATTAAGATTCTGCTAAACTGTGTGGATAATTTTACACTAATGGCAACTATGCTCATGTAAAAGCAATTTGCCCTGCATTGTAAGCTTGCAAGAGCAGGGTTATTTTATTTTACTGACTTGTGAAAAAATAAAAATAAAGCCATATATAAACAATATTCATGTTAAGCGCCCATCAAACCAGGGAATTCTCTGAATATGTCCCAAAGGCTTCACATATCAGAAAATGATTGCACCTCAGGGCAGCCTTTTATCTGAGAGGGGTGATGTTGAGTAATGCAGACGCACACCTGGCTTTGCACTATCCTTGGGAACTTGCCAGGTTTGACCTAGAGTCTCAGGGTGACAATCTGGGTCCCGGGACTGGGTAAGTTTCATAAATGTCCACACAAGAAAGCATAATTCCGTCATATTGTCAATGAATTGTGTGTGGAGTCCAGTGCATTTAACTACATGGCGAGTGGTGCATGCATACCTTATTTACCGCATGTGTTCGATTATAAGACGACCCCCCAAATCTGAATATTAATTTAGGGGGAAAAAAAAAATAAAAAGTCTGAATATAAGA
>VKOC01035832.1:0-11397 GCA_009364415.1 Spea multiplicata | reverse complement strand
CCCAGGTTCTGAGCCACAGGCCGGCTCGTAACCTACCACACCAACTTGAACCAAGTCACATTAGTTATTCCAAACCAAAACCCACTCCACCCAACGGCTTTCACCAACCTACCCCCTCCGTTGTGACAAAACATGGAAACCTTGACTTGTTGTTATTTAAAGATACATTTAATTGAGTCACCTGTATTAGAGCCATTTGAGTTACATGTTCGGCATAAACAACTAAGGGGAAAAGTGCTTTTTTTCTTGAAATCTGGACCAAGTGATTTTTTTATTTTTGTTTAATCAAACTGTAAGGTTTAAATTGCAAAATTTCAAGAAAAAAACTCAAAAAAGCAGGCTTTCTCTTATTACAAATAGGTGTCCTTTTGCAAGCCAGTGGGTGGTGGGACAGCAACTACATGCGGAGCCAAACAGGCTTGAAACGTGAAAATTACTAATGTTACCTGAGACAAACACAGCTTTCTATATTGATTATTTCTTCTTTGTTATGTTTATATTTAATTAAATGTATGGTTACACATACTCTGTTATATCGGACACACATTGTAACCAACTGCAGCATTACAAACATCAAAGCCGCCATTTTGTCTCATTCCGATTTGGTGTGCAGTTAAACTGTTGTCTTGGGTCTCTGCAGTCAACTATCTACTGGTCTGATGTAAGGCATTGGGTCACGATGTAAGGTATTGGGTCACGTCTTTCATCCGATATATTCCATGTTCTACTGCCATAGAACGCCATGATAACGGCTGCATCTTTATCATGGCGTTCTGTGGCAGTAATATTTTGTAGGAAAGTATTGTCTTTCAATGCCGCTCAGGGCCGGACTAGCGATGTTCCTTTTTACTTTATCGCTTTGGTCATCCTTGTTTTTCCTATTTGTGCCTTCATATACATACGTATTTCCATCCTAGCTCCTGTAGTCCTGTGCCCCTGTTCATATGCCCTTCCTATATGTGTCTTGGTGCCGAGATACTTTTGTATTATATATTTTTTTATATGTATTGAAATCATATCCGGTCAGTGGCAGCACCCCGCAGTATGGGGCTCTGTCGGCCAGTTACCCTCTGGGCATTTGGCTGATGTGCCAGATGGCCAGTCCGGGAGTTATGATGCTCATATATTAGCCTAAACCTCAGGTCTTGAAGGCCCCAAAAGGTCACTGTCTCAGGATATCTTCATGGCCAGGTCTATACGAAAAGACATAGTGACTGATTGAGGATCTTGGGTGTGTATTTGAGGTCCATTCATCTCAACTCATCTTTTTAAGTGCTTTAAATACACACAAAAGGGATCTAATGTGATTTTGTGAGGCAAGGAAATACATTTCTGTAGCATTGTGCCAAAGATTTTACTCTAGATTTATATTTTCATTTTATGTACTCTATAATCTGGAAACATGAACAGTTGGTTTTTTTTAAATCTTTTTGAGATATTAAAACAAAGATTTTATACTATACAGTTACTTGATTTCTGTAAAGATCAAATTCTTTGCACTGTTTTTGTTTATGATTGATCTTATAGACCATAAATAAACTTGCATTTTAATATGTTTGCAACATGCGTGTGAGCGTTAATGGCGCCTCGGTACAATGCAGCACCCTGTTTGGGTTATAGGTTTTTAGGTTATAACCAATACAGGGTTTATGGTTTTTAGGTGAATGGTGTTCTGGTTAATTTGGAGGAACCTTCAAGAAGAGTCAGAAACCAGGAATATAATTGCAATTCATTTATTGAAGAGGACCTTTTAACCAACAGAAAAATGCATACTTCCCAACATGGCCGGTCTTAACATCAGGGGTTCCAGGCGGCGGCCTGGGGTGACCGAATCAGGGGTGCCTGGTGGTCCATCCTTCAGCAGAGGCGAAAGTCTGTGTGGATCTTTACTATGGGCAGATTGTCCTTTTTAGGACCCAAAACCCTGTGCCCACCTTTCCTCCCCTGTTGGCTGAGGATGAGTGTATCACAATGTTCTACAGCCCTAATGGTCAGAATTTAGATAAAACAGATAAAAACATGGGTTTAAAGATTAAAATGCAGGGTCACCAAAGAGTACGCTTGTCTGGGGTGCCATTTGGTCTAGGATCAGCCCTGGGGACACTTATGGTAGGCACTCCTGGTAATACCGTACTTCTTCTTAGTGATCTCCTTGGTTTACACACACTATGGGACGGAAGAAGGACGGGGCCAGGAGAGCCTATGCCATGATACTTAAGTAAGAGCCCTGAAGCTATAAGACCTTGAATCTTCACGAAGAAAACTCTTCCCCTTACCCCCTGACCACTTGTTACACCTCTAGCTACAAAGTCTAGCGTGATAATAATAAGCTACAAAGAGAAAGACACGAGGCTGGAGTAGTTGTCGGATGTCCTAGCTGTAGAGCGGTGGGTCATAGAGGTTTTCCTCTCGGCAGTCAATGACATCATGCATTACTCAGGAAGCAAAAATACGCGGATCTTGTGAATCGGTTACTAAGAAAAAAGGCAAAGAGACAACAAGTATTGAATTCTGTGCTCTCGGCGGTATTCTTATACACACCGTAGAGCAAAACATTAGTTGGTGGGACGGGAGCTGGTGGGGACCCACAGCATACTTTTACCAGGACAGAGAGGAAGTCAGACATCTTTGTCTCGTTTTGCCTTCTTTCCCATCGTGATGTGGGCGCCCTGTTTGCACGCGCCGGCTGGTAAAACGGGTTTTTGAGTGAGATCAGTGTAAAACCAAGCCGGCAACGTTGTCCTCTTTTAACTCCTTTTGTGACCGTCATTTCTGGATTATATTATTATCTTTTTTATTTATTTATATAACAATTTACATGACATTAAAACATCACTTTCAGCCACTTAAATACCGTATTTATCGGCGTATAACACGCACTTTTATTTCTAAAAAAATAAGTTTAAACCCTACCTGCGTGTTATACGCCGATAACTTTCTGTAGCCGCTTCTCCCGCACTTCTGGTTCCGGCGAGGGTGCGTGTTATACGCCGGAGCGTGTAATACGCCGGTAAGTACGGTAATATGATCAATTTTATTAAAAATTCTAAAAAAATAACAAGGGAGAATAATCCAGATTTTGAGAAAATAAGATGGTCCGTGCTGCTTACTTTTTTCTTGCGGCTCATGTGGCAGTTCCAGCGTTGGCCACGTGTACATCATTAGGTGGCTGCTGGCCTTAAAGCTCCTCGGCCGCTTTTCTGCCACTAGTCTGGCCGCTGACAGCTATGGAAAAAACAAGCATAATGGGAATTGTAGTTTGAAACCGATTTGTAGTTTAACAAAATTTGCCGGACTGTCAGTCTGTGTAGTTGCTTGTAATGCATGCGCTGTGACAGAGCCGGACGGGCAATCAGGGTCACGGGCACCGTAGGTGATGTAGGTGCGGCCGGCGGGTTGGGGCGTGTGGCCACGCACTACGTTTCTCGCTCAGGTAGTGTGTGATCGGGCATATCTGGCTGCTGTCTGCATGCTCATCTGGGTGAGCATTGGGGGGGCAATGGCCAGCACTTGCCCTGGGGGACCGGATGACCAGTCCGGGTGAATTATTAAATAAAAGATAATTACATTTTAATATATACAATCATTATTATTAGGTCTGTGTGCTGAGAATACACATGGCAAGCAGAGTGTTCTGTAAACTTCCATTTGAAGCTGATCAGTACACAAAGGGTGTGTTCCAGCACTTGGCTGGGCGCAGCTCTCCTTGCCGTGTCATTGAATGGGAAACCCTCCCCATTTCACGTTAACCCCACGTACCCAGCAGCTGACTGCTTTTCCCGCTGGCTCCTGGTATTAGTTTACACCATCAGCTGATCACGTGCACGGGGGCGGGGGCCCTCCAAAGCCATCTCATTGGTCCAAATATTAAAGCGTTTAGGAGGTGGAATAGGCGCCCTTGTCTGTGATTGGTCTCTGTAGAGAGGTGGGTACCAAACCGCCCTCCTGATTGGACGAGGCTGACAGCCTGGCGCGCACCGCTATCAATGTTTTCTTTTGGATCGCAGGAGGAATCCTAAACAAGTGACCACCTATGGCTATACATTACCATAGCAACGGGGAGGCCCTAAATACAGAATAAATAATACTGGGTGTGGAATAAAGCAGCAGGTTTTCTACAAATCAGTATTATTTTTATAGCAATGCACAGATCAGATTTATTCCCCCAGAAGAGTTAATATTTAGAAAGACTGGGTTATTACTTAAAGAGGATGCATAAGAAAAGTATGAGGTCAGATCACACACATGTATGTATATAGTTATATAATATATATTATACAACACCATAATATAAAATAATTATATAATATGCCCCTCTATCGAGTAAATATAATAATTATAATATATATTTAACCATTTCTGTGCCTTGGGTTAAATAAACTAAAATAAATAAACTATAAGGAGTGGTTAATCATGCGCATGCATGTGAATGGCTGGCATGTTGCATGATCCTGTTCATCACACGCTCTGGGTTACATACATGACGAGGCCCCGCCTGCAGCTTTCTCACCAGTCTCTCCTAGCGCTCAGGCGGGTAGGAACCATAAGATCGGCGGAACGTTTGGCGCCAGAGCGGGGCTAACCGAGAGGGTGTACGTTAACCATGGCAGCAGGAGCGGCTTTATCCGGGGTGAAGGTGAGTCTTGGGGGGTATTGAGGGGTGTTGGGGCGCCCGGGATGCCGAGTCCTGTTTATATTGTGTTGGTTGGTGAAGGAAGTGGGGTCCGGTCCGGTCCATCGAGCTGGAGGCCCCCCAGGGAAGGAGATTTTACCCCAAAGGGGCATCTGAGCGAGACAGAGATCATCCAGTGAGTTATGACCGAGACTGCCGTGGGGTCTGCCGTTATCTATGGAACGATGTGAATGACCTTTAAACATAAGAGTATTGAATTATAATCCATATGACCTTAATGGTATAGAATGAGTATAGAATCATCAGCCTCCTCTATAGCCTTAATACTATAGTTATTATTATAGGCCACAAATACTTCATCAGATAGAGGTGCCCTGCTCATTAAATTATAAATATATATATAGCGCCATCATATTCCATAGCGCTGTACAATGGCGAGACAGGACATGACAAGTAGAATATAACATAAGTTTCACTTACAGATACAACAAGCGGGCATAGCCATGCACACAGGAGCTTACAATCACATTCATCTGTATTATTATTATTATTTATTATTATTATTATTGTTTGTTTATATAGCGCCAACAAATACACTGCTCTTCTCACAATACATATATTCAAGACCAGAACTAACAGAATAAAACGAACCGATGCATTAGGTAAAGAGGGCTCGGCTCGGCTCGCAAGCTTACACTCTATCCATGGGGTTTGAAACTGTATTAATTATTCACGTATTAAATCTAAGTATTTGGTGTATTTTCTCGCGTGCCCCAAGCTGACGGATCAGATCCCTGCTCTCAAGCTGAAGTCTAACCTTTTATTTGAGTCAACATAAGATTAGCAATATTTTTTTTTCTTGTTTAATATTATATATATTTATTTTATAATAAATTAAAAATATTTAGGTATTTTTTCTCATAGGCTTAATATATATATTAAAATAAAAATATTTAAGGTTTTTGATGTGCTGACTGCAATATTTTTTCTTGTAGGAAACTTTAATATGTATATATATATATTATTATTATATTAAAATACAATTAAAATATTTAGGTTTTTTTGTACTCGCCAATATTTTTTTTCTCATTAGCGCTTAAATTATATATATTATATATTAAATAAAATTAGTAAAAATATTTAGGTTTTTTTCTTGTTGTACTTCTGGCAATATAGTATTTTTTCCCCATGGTTCGTAGTATAACCTATATTACTGCCAGGCGTTTGCATTCTTGAGTAGCCAGCGGCCAAATGCTAGTAATCTGTTTTCTGAATCATGGTATCAAGTTGTTGATTTATTTATTTCTGATAATGACATGTAATAATAAAACAATAATTAAACATTATTTATTGAGTAGAAACAGTTTGTCCATAGAAGTTACAGAAGGAGAATAAGTTGGCCGCGCGTACCCTTCTCTTTGGGTATTCCGGGGATCGGATTTTTGGGGCTTATCGTCTAAACTGTAAAGAGATTTCATTGTATTCAGAAACGCTAGCACAGGCAGGCCTCCCCTGCCAGAAGGCATGATCTGGCCCTGCATACTGCATAGTTCAATCAGGGAAGTCAAATTCCAGAAATCTCACCAACTTTAGTGAATAAAGCCCACTGTTAAACACAGCGTGAAGTAATAGCTGCTAAGTTTGTCTGCTATGTATATTAATGTGCACAAGCGCTGTGATAATGCTTCAACCATACCAACATCTTAAATCCCAATGAGAGAGAGACTTCAGAGGGTTGTAGCGAATGGAGAATGTTGGGAGGGAGGTCTTGTTCCCAGTGGGGTACGTCAGGGGTCTGTACTTGGACCGATTCTCTTTAATATTTTTATTAGTGATACTGCAGATGGTCTTGATGGAAAGGTCTATCTGCTGACGACACAAAGATTTGCAACAGGGTTGATGTTCCTGGAGGAAGAAGCCAAATGGCAAATGATTTGGGTAAACTGGAAAAACGGTCAGAGCTGTGGCAACTGGCATTTAACGTGGATAAATGCAAAGTAATGCACCTGGGGCATAAAAAAACCTCAACAGTAGAGTATAGAATATCTGATACGGTCCTAACCTCAGGGATTTAGGGGTAATTATTTCTGAGGATTTAAAGGTAGGCAGACAATGCAGTAGAGCAGCAGGTAACGCGAGCAGAATGCTTGGTTGTATAGCGAGAGGTATTAGCAGTAGAAAGAGGGAAGAGCTCGTGCCGCTGTACAGATCACTGGTGAGACCTCACTTGGAGTATTGTGTACAGTACTGGAGACCGGATCTCCAGAAGGATATAGAAATGTTGGAGAAAGTTCAGAGAAGGGCTACTAAAATGGGTCATGGATTACAGGATAAACTTTACCAGGACAGGTTAAAGGATCTTAATCTATATAGCCTGGAAGAAAGACGGGACAGAAGGGGATCTGATAGAAACATTTATTTACTTAAAGGGAATCAACACGATAAAGGAAGAGAGTTCATTTGAAAGGAGAAAGACACTAGAAGGTTTAATGGTAACATCAGGAAATATTACTTTACGGAAAGGGTAGTGGATGCAAGGAATAGCCCTCCAGCAGATGTAGTGAGGGTTAATCCAGTGAAGGAGCTAAAGCAAGTATGGGATGGGCATAAGGCCAAGCTAGATATAGGATAATGCCAGGAACGAAGGATCATATAACCCATCACTGAACGCCGGCATGAAGGCTGCGGTGCGTGCAACGCGTTCAAGGTCACCCTATTGTTTATTAGAAGCAGAGAATGTCACGTGATGGGGTTATTATATTTTGCGCTCCCGTAAATAACGTCACGGGGTTTGTTTGCCGGGTAGAGTTTGAAGTGGTTCACCTGAGCTGTATGTTTAACGCTATTCTCGAAACCACGGCCCTCAATGCCTTTATCTGGACGTCCCTGATTAACTCCCGATGCAAAATTCAAGACAAAAAAAGTGAGGGGACAATATGGGGAACCTGGGACTCTCCGTTTTGATGGGAGGTAGTAGGTAAGTGGAACAGCCTCCCAGCAGAAGTGGTAGATGTGTATTTAAGGTATCCTGAATGTAGGACAAGACTGATTAAGGTTTAAGTCTTTAAATCAGGACAAATGGTTCTTATCGAGTTGATGAATTACAGATCTATTAATGATCTAGTCCTGGAAACTGTAGATCACCAATAGCTGGAAGGTTACATTTTGTATACATTCAGTATATAGACGTTTTCCAGATAAAACGGGTTTAGATTATTATCCTCACTTATAGAGCGCATGCTTCCGATCTGCTGTGAACCTCTATGACTCTAGAGTCATAAAATCCCTCCAAATGCATAAAGTTAATCAATTCCTTTTATTCTTATTTGTGATGGATTGGGTTTATATCAATTCTGCACATATTTATAGCCATTGTTTTTTTTGAGGGGGGCAGGGCGTATTCTAATTTCTCGAGAAAATATATATTATTAATATATTATTATCAATGAAAGCAATGAATCCTATTGCTCAGAAATGATTTACAGTGGAGACCCCCTGTCAGGGCCGGCCCTGCCCGGCCCTCTGACACACTTCTAATGCATATTGAATTTAGGGATTTAAAACCATAACTCTCTCGCCAAATCCTGCTTTAGTGAATGAACCTCAAAAAGCAGCGCTTGGGTCTGGGGCGCAGACATTACATCCCATCGACGGGGGTCTCGGCTTCTAAACATAAATAGTACATGGACAGAAGTATTGGGATGCCTGACCATTACACTAATAGGGACATTGATGACATCACATTCTAAATATATAGAAATTAATATGAAGTTGGTCCGCCCTTTGCAGAACTAAAGGCTTCCACTCTTCTGGGAAGGATTTCAATAAGGTAAATGTGGGCAATTTTCCCTTTCATCCAGTAGAGCGTGTGTGAGGTCAGACAGTGATGTTGGACGAGACGCCCGACTCTCAATCTCCGTTCCAGTTCATCCCAAAGGTGTTGGATGGGGTTGAGGTCAGGGCTCTGTGCGGCCGGTCAAGTTCTTCCACCCCAAACTCACCCAACCATGTCTTCATGGACCTTGCTTTGTACTCTGGGGCCACAATTATACCGAAATAGAAAAGGGTCTTCCCCAAACTGTTCCCACAAATCTGGAAGCAGAGCATTCTCCAATATGTCGGCTGGAACGGAGATTGTGAGCCGGACCTTCTTGTCCAACATCAGTGCCTGACCTCAAAATCGCTGTACTGGATTAACGGGCACAAATTCTCACAGAAACACCCCAAAATCTTGTGGAAAGTCTTCCCAGACGAGTGGAAGCTGCTATAGCTGCAAAGGGGGGGACCAACTATGTATTTAGAATGTGATGTCATCAAACTCCCTGTTGGTGTAAAGGTCAGGTGCCCATATAGTGTGTGTAATATATATATATATATATATATATATATATATATATATATAATAATTATATTCGATTGCTATATAAACTACCAATGTCTGTTAATAAAATGTAATTTGCCGACCTCGTTAGGACCTCAATTCTTCTCAGTACTCACTGTTTCATCTCCTGATTTTCTTCTGTGTGTGATGTGTCCACAGATGAACATATTCTAAAATGACAAAATGACATCATGTTAATTGAAATATTTAAACATAGAGCTAAACCTTCCTTTAGTTAATTAACCATTTCCAAACCGTTTCATTGGCGTTGCTGGAAAGTTACCGGTTGGCTGGCCGTGTTTTTATTTGACCTAGCAGGCATTGTATGTCGTTTGCAAGCATGTCACGTGATGAAAAAGCATCGCCCGTCTCTTCTTAATGCCATATGTGTTCGTGCGGCTCCAGTTGTACCTATTAAGCTGCATTCAGGGGAAATGAAATGCGTATTTTAGCTGCGTGGTCCCTTTTAAATGGTGCGCTTTTTGGAAATCCGCATGTGTGGGGGGGGAGATCTGCTTCAAAACCCCCCCCCCCATATGGATGTGCCCCATCCTTTAACCCCCAACCATTTCCAGTGCAAACCCATTGAAAATAATGCAATTTGAGCCCGTACATGTACGGGCTTTGTCATTAAGGGGTTAATTAAACCAGAATGCTTAATGCATTAGGTCCGCTTATTATATCTGGATCGTCGTAGGATTTCTCATTACACCATGATTACTTTTATAAATAAGACCTGCCTGGTATGGCATTCTCCAATGGATTATAGCCGCAGGTGGCCATCCATATATGAATGGCCAAAAGAAAACTTGCTTACATAATAAATGCATAATATATGCTGAGGCATCCATAGACGCTGTCCTATATACAGCTCCAGACTGAGCCGATGAGGTGGCCTGGCACTTTAAGGGGTCTGCCGATATAGCTGCATGAAACATTCCATCGGTAAATAAAACGATCTGGCATGCGGGTTTCAAGGAAAAATCTGGTTGCCAAATTGTGTCAATAGTAGCCACAGATATGTGACGGGGTTAAAATAAAACGTTAAGCACTTTTGAGGAAGCCAGTAATCTTGGCAGTGTCCTGCGGGGGTCTGGGGGAAGCAGCTTGTACGATAGAAGGTATATGCTGCTTTCTCTGAGTAACCTGCACTGACAATGATGCCACATGCCTCATGTCCGTCAAAAGTAGGTACACGTGAAGAGCCGGACAGTAACCATCGTGCTAGTCGGATCTCCCCCAAAACAATAATCTCCATAACCCAGTGCAGTAATATCAAAAATACTCAGCCATATTACCAATGGCTGGCAACTTTTACGACGGGGCAAGCCCAGTCAAGTGGCCTTAAGGAGAGACAGTCCCTCTCTTGGCCCCAGATGCTCCCATCCCTCTTTCTAGCCCTGATGTTGCTATTATCTCATAATAATAATATTTGCGCATAATGTTTGTATTGATCTGTTTAGAAAGTAAATAAAATATATTCTTTATAGCCTTTTACTCCAATTTACACATAATCTTTATGGGGTTGCTGGATAGATTTGTGCATCAGGGGGAGGAAGAATAAAATAAATAGAGAGTAGAATGAAAAGGGGGAGAGAAGAAAGAAAGAGAGAATGCGAGAGAAAAGGAGAACAGACGCTATTAATGTTATTATGATTATTATTACTACTTTAATCCCAGCTGCTACGCTTTCTCTTGTTTCCAGTATCGCCAAGGGTGATGAGAGTTGCAAAGCAGACAGGAGATGATAGGGTGGCAAAGAGCAAGGTTTACCTTTCCATGTTTTCTCTCATTTTTATTTTTCATATTTTTCTATAAATGTGATTATCTCCAAAGACTTTTTTTTCTAGTTTGATCCTGTGGCTTATTATTGTCATTCTTTTTGAGTAGTTTTCTTGCTATTCTGCGTGTTTATACCTTTCTTTTTCAGTAAATGTTTTTCTTTATCTGAAGCGGATTTGTTGTTGCTGTACCAGCGTATACCTTTTAAACCGATACATAAAACTAATTTGCTTCATAATTTAGGGTTAACGCATATTCATACCCCTTGACCGTGTTTGATGCACATGCCAGAGGCAGCAGGATCATCACTCTCGTTTTCCAAGTTCTTTAGGTGTAAGGAAGTTTTACTTTAACAAGGGGGTGGTAGATAAGTGGAACGGCGTCCCAGCAGAGTTGGTAGAGGCTATTACAGTGAGGGAATAACCCGCAACAGACATTATTTCTTTACAGAACACTTTTCATGCTGCTTGATGAAGAATTTTGCTTGCGTCTGCAGCGTCTGCAAGCGCAGAACTTGACGCCTCCGCAAGCAGCGCGTTGCATGCTTTGCATATTTTTACTGACCCAACCTAATCCTTAGCTGGGGATCTAAATCTAAAGC
>VKOC01035825.1:0-18381 GCA_009364415.1 Spea multiplicata | reverse complement strand
TAGTAACAAACCACACCTTAACATGAGAAACCCTTAGATTACATTTTCACAAGTCTTTCCGAAATTCTGTAAGATCATTTTCCATATTGGAAATAGAACTTTTAAACATATCTGTTAGAAGTATAGATAGTGGCTTCTCTATATAACTAAATGTTCCATGGAAATTTGTCACTGGAAAAAGTGTAAAAAAGATATGATATTACTTTGGAATGGGAAATGCACAACCTCTTTTGTGTTCTGTACAGATAGAACTAAAACCACAAGGCCGAATGATAATGAACGCAAAATACTTTCTGGAACAGTCGGGTATGTAAATGTTTTGTTTCAGTGTATCATTTAAGTTTTGACACAACACTTACACAGTTTTTTTTAAAAGCAACCTACTGTTAATTGAAATGACACATAAACCTTAGGCTTGACGGCAGCAAATGGAGCCTGAATCAAGTCTTTTGCAGTAACCGTCTGGCTGAAGATCTGGCTGCTCATCTCTATATGTATATCTATATGTGTAATTAGCTTACCTTACATATGTCAATGTGGTTTTCCCCATTTTTTGTACAAAATATTCCGTTCAAGGAACTGCACAGATTTGAAGTCTTTTTATTTTGCATATTTTCACAGATCCCAAAGAGCATTATGAAGGCGATTTAGAAGGCCAGTTTGCATTACATCAGCGCAGAGGAGCCATCAAACAGGCCAAAATCCACAATGTCAAGCTTCATGAATTTACAGCAACATTCTTCCCACAGCCAACATTCTGTTCCGTTTGCCATGAATTCGTTTGGTAATTAGTTCATCTCTAAAGTTTTTTCCCTATCCTTTTTATTTTTATTTGCAATATTTGGAAGCATTGCTTTAATCCTAGATAAGTGGTAATTGAAAGACAGATGAAACACGATATATATATATAGGCCTGATATATATATTTTTTTGTGGTTTGTAGTAAGATTACCTATTGGACATGTTAACTGTGTGTGTATGTCTATATACCTACCCATTCTTAAATGGCATGCTTAAGAAAAGTGACTTAGCAGTTGCAGGCTCCAGTTACCTACAATCCACAAAATAAAACATTTAAAAAATCTCAGATTCTCATGCTTTTGCTTATTATTTTACTTTTTACTTATAGGTATATCAGGATAAATATACCCCCAGCCCAAAAAAGGTTTCCATGCATATCTCTGTTGTAAAATATAAGGTCCCACAAAAAATACTAAATTATTCTAAATGTATTACTATTCAATACTACATAGCTATATCAAAATGCCAGATGTTATATACAATTAAAGGGACAAGTATTTAAACTATGAATATTACATTCATTGTCTGCGTGCTCAAAAAAATTATGACAACATTGCAATGTTATGTGTGATATCCAAGATTCATTCAAGTTGATCAAGGTATCATGTAGGATAATCTGCCTTTTTGAAGTGGCCCAATGATAGCTCAGACATCAGACCATCAGAGATCCTGTGGAATGACCTCAAGAGAGCTGTTCCCAGCAAACATCCTATGAATATTGCTGAGCTTAAGCAGTTCTGTAATGAAGAATCTTAAATTTCCGAACCTTGCTTAAATTTCTTCTGAACGTCTGCAGCTAGCACAAGCGCTTGTTTGAGGTTATTGCTGCCAAAGGAGGTTCGCCCAGTTAGTAAAACCAAGGGTTCACCTACTTTTTCCACCAGCACTGTGAATGTTTAACGGTTGTGTTCAATAAACACATGAAAGGTTGTAATTGTTGACAGGTGCCATGATAACAAGACAAATGTTAATGGCTGATCTATGTATATATAATGGTATAACATGCTGTAAGATTTATATATATAGTATTGATTGACGTGGCATGCTTCAATAAAAGAGTTATCATGCCAAGGTGTGGGCCCCCCCCCTTACTGTCCCTGTAATGATGAAGTAGATAATATTTATCTTTTTTTGCTGGAGGTATGTTGGTATACTAGTATAGATTATTACCTGAAAGATAATCGATTCATATGTATGTTTTGTATATTTTCAGGGGGCTTAACAAGCAAGGATATCAGTGCAGACGTAAGGAACCTTTTATATTTTATTCAGCTGTGCAATACCTTTAAATACTATATGATCCTTTTACATTGTTTTTTTTTTCTTTACACAGAATGCAATGTATCAATTCACAAGAAATGTATTGATAAAGTAATTGGTAAATGCACAGGTTCTGCAATCAACAGCAAGGAGACCGTGGTAAGTAAATGATTTACTTGTGTGTTAAATTTCCAAACACAAGGATCCAAATACAAGCATATAAGCTTCCATACCTGTGTGTATATATATATATATATCATGGGAGAAATGGATTACCTTTTTTTTTTTGCATTGCATTTTTTGGCAGGCTTTTATTTTATTTTTTTGTATGGGCCCCTAACCCTGGGCTGCAGATGAGGTGTCAATGGTACTGTCTGACAATGCTCTATGTACAGTACTTAATACCAGCATCATCTGTTTTATTCTGATAGGTTTCATCTTTTGACTACCAATACACATTTTTGACAGGTAGTATTCACTTGCAGTTTAGTAAATAGACCTCTCCACTTAGCATAAGTGTGCATATTGTCACCAGCAGTGTGGGAATATTTGTGTTATAAAGGCGCAGGTGCCAGAGCCTGCTTTCTTTTCATGGTAAAACATGCTTGTCTAATTTTAAGAATATTTGGTAGCCATCATTATGTAAAACTAGTAATAAATTGGGTTATATTTGCGTTACTTGATTGTTGATATTTCATTAGACTATTTTTTATTTCTTAAATAATTATCTTTTTGCACAATAAAAGGAAGACAAACAGACAGCAAATCAAGTCTGTTTTAACTTTTTACTGCACTTGTTACAGGAAAAATATTATGAATTGGCAGCGTATTTTTTCCCCTAGCGTTTAGAGCATCTCATATTCAGGTGTGTCTCCAAAAAATACGGTAGAAACAGTAAAAATTCTGGGTAAAATTCCCCCCCTTTACGCCACTCATGCTTATTTAAACCTATTTAAAACTGAAACAAACAAATATGCACGGATCAACAGAAATTTTATAAAGTGAAGTTTTGTGTATGAATGATAAACTCTGCCCAACAACCTCTTTTTAACAGCTCCACAAAGAAAGATTCAAGATAGACATGCCGCACAGATTTAAAGTGTACAATTATAAAAGCCCAACTTTCTGTGAGCACTGCGGGACACTTTTATGGGGCTTTGCAAAGCAGGGATTAAAGTGTGCGGGTAAGTAGTGAAGTTCTTATATTGACAGCAGTAACGGATTCTTACCATGCTGTGTATAGCACTAAAGATGTTTCGCACCGACTGGCTGTGGAACCCCTGTCGAGTTCGCTATTCTCAGTGCTCTAACCAAAGGCAATGACAGATTCTGTCATTCATACACGTATCTTTTGATGAGTATGACTCTTTCTTTCTGCTATATAAAAAATACACAGCCGTAGCCACGTACACAATAACATTATGTTTTTTGCTTACTTAAATGTTACAAACATACTTTATGGCATAGGTATGTTTTGTTTTTTATTAACAATAAGTTATAGAAAGAGTTAGGTTATTGATCCTGGATTCCACAGTCACTGTGAACGATTAGCTCTGTAAGTTGCACAGCTGTTATCTTTTATCTTGATAAATAATCATTTTATAATAGATCTGGTCACGATACTTTATGTTGGATTAAAATATATTTACATTGTTAGGAAACATAGGCTACAAAATAGACTACAAAATATTTCAATTAATATGAATTTAAGAAAACACTCATATGAACAATAAACAAAAGCCAATTGGTCTTTGTTTTAGGAAGTCATAATACTAGGAGAATATATATATTCTACCACTGGGTAGAAATGCCAAAATCGATTTAATGTCTTTTACATGCAATTCCATATATGGCCACCAGGTTTTACCTTGCAATAAGGACATAAAGCAGCATTTACACAATGTCTGGTTCTTTTCTGTGCTCATTTTGTGTTTTTATTGAATCCTTTTCTATGAATGTGTTCTGAAAAGAAATGGATAGCGCACACAGAGTGTGTTCTCTACCAAATACAGTACTGTGCAAACATTTTAGACAAGTGTGAAAAAATGCTTTCAAATAAGAATGCTCTCAAAAATAGACATGTTAATATTTTTTTATTATTTAAAAAAATGCAAAGTGAGTGAACAGAAGAGAAATCTAAATCAAATCAATATTTGATGTGACCACCCTTTGCCTCAAGACTCAGCACAACAACAAGGTCACAAAGGTGTCTCCCAGACAGAAATTTCAAGACAGACAGGGGTTTACAGATGTCCTACCCAAGCTGAAGAAGCAGAAATAAATTGGAAACAGGCACTTTGCTGCCTGGAGCTGCCTAAATCTACAGAGGAACTGTTCACCAAGATGTTTGAAACAACCTACCTACCGAGTTAAAAAATTGCATGCAGATACCTTTGATATTTCATATTGATTATACCAAATATTGATTTGATTTAGAGTCTTCTTCTGTTCACTCACTGCATTTTGTTAAATGAGAAAAATAAAAAAAAATAAAATGTCTGTTTTTAAAAGCATTCTTCCTTTGCATTTTTTCGACACCTGCCTAAGACTTTTGGTACACATACTGTATATTTTGGGCTGTTTTATGGGCCTTCAGGATAAATGCAACTATTTTTAAACGTGTGTCCAATAATACATTTCTAGGCAACTACCCTATCTAGGCAACTTTCTAGGCAACTACCCCATGACTACAAAAATTGTAATAGATTGTAGGGAATTACTTTCCGGCATAATCTCATCTCATGTAAATTGTCTAATAAAACAATACAATTGGATTATTCATGTTAACAAACATGGATAATGTATGTTAATATTATCACACATTAAGGATTTGCAGCCTGTACAAATATCTAGCCTTGATGTTTTTTTTTTATCTTCAAAACATTAAAATTAATTTTCCAACCTACACTAACATGCATACACATAAAAAACAAAATGACCTTCTGTACCGTTACTAGGAAAACACATTGTAATAAGGTATTGTTAATACACTACTCTTTTCTGATTTTAACGTATTGGGGCCCTTTGGATTCCCTTCAAATCATTGTAGTTGAATAAAGTTGTATTTCTTTTACGATTTTAAATTTTGAATTCGTTAATGGAATGTTTGGGTTTTTTCCTATTTGTTTTGTTAAAGATTGTGGTGTTAATGTCCATCACAAGTGTCAAAGTAAAGTTGCAAACCTCTGTGGGATTAACCAGAAGATGATGGCAGAAGCGCTGGCATTGGTAGAAAAAAAACAGCAGGTAATGACAAAAATTCTGTTCTAAATTCTAAATTTTACTTTCCCTATCGAAAAATTAGGAAAATCATCTAAATTTGATTTTTTTTATCTGTGTCACCTAATCCCGTTCTGGTTCTGAATTTTTAAAATATCTGTTTTTCCTGTTTAACCTCTTTTGTATTGGTGTAACATTAATATTCAATACCAAATAATGTGCTGATTTTATGTAATGAAACTAGTTTTTGAACACCGCCTTTAAAACTGACCGATGGGTCAAAACACTTAAAGCATCTTAGTTCACGTAGGGATACTCTCAGAAAATGTCAGATATCTGAACAACTAAACAATTCATATTTCCTTTCCTTGCTTGGGGGTTGCATTTGTTTCAAAATGCTCTTGTATTTGTGTTGAGTTCTTGATGAATTTCATTATTCTAGGACAGGAGACAACAGGAAACGGAACAAATTTACAGGGAAGGCCCTGTTGAAGTTGGTGAACTGAGTGCTGCACGTGGCAAACCTTTTGTTTTATCAGTTAAAAAAGGTACTTTTGGCTGAGTGTCTTCCATCTATTGAGTGACATGAACACCAAATGAATGTATAAAAAATGGAGTAATCATTGAAAATATCATGGGGGAAAACATAAAAAATGATGCGTGTGTTAAGGCCCTGCAAAGTTTATTTGTTTCCAAATGAATATGAATTTTCCAGATTCATATTGGTTTGACAGGGCTTGGGCATGGATGTTGTATGATGTATATACGCTTGGTTTAAAAGTGTTTGGCACTATATTATAGGGATCCCTGCCGTAAAACGATGGCACTACGTATATTTTACATTATATGACCCTTTTTTGGTAACATTGGGGAAGCTGGCCAGAAAAGATGGTGCATGGGTGGCATTTTCTCAGTTATGGGCATGATTATTCTTTTTAAGGGGTCACAGTAACAACTTACTAGTTAGCGTAACTGTTAACGAGCAGCAGCATTTTAAAATACTGACTTGATTGTTGAATTCATTGACTGGCTGTGACATTTTTCTATGCTTTAAATAAAACACTTCATGTTTTACAACATTTTTGTTTTCTGTAATTACTGCCTTATTTCTGATAAGCTGATTCAATTTCAGGTTCAAATTAATTCGAACGTTATAGTGCTAATTTGATTCATAGTCTGATTTGGTCGAAATCCATGGCACTGGTGTTTATTCTTTTCATTGTCATAGTATAAATCATTATAAAAAGATTATAAAACCGATTGTTAATAATATAAGAAAACAAACTAAACAACAGTGCCTTTTGTGAGCGTACATAAATTCTACATTCATCATGATGCTTGATCCCTACATCGTAGGTAATATTTCTGAATCCATAAAGCATTGCACAAAACAATGACACTTGATGGCACAAACATTACCCAGCGCTGACAAATTAATTGTTTGTTATTATACAATACTTGCTTTGTATTTTATCAACTTTAGAGCCCCAAGGTATTTCCTGGGAAATGCCAGTAGCGGAAATCAAAGATCAAGAACCTTCTACTGATTCAAGATTGAGAGAGCACTTATGCAGTCACATCAGACTGACTTTCGATGACTTTGTACTGCATAAAATGCTGGGAAAAGGAAGCTTTGGAAAGGTAAATATATGCACTTCTCTATAGTAGTGTTATTAAATGGTGGCTATTATTTAAACAAAATAACTATATCATTTGATATTAACTGTTAACAGAGTTACAACATTTTTACATACTGTACATTATACTTGACTTTTACTTTTTGCTGCGTACATTAAATAAGGGCATGTGATGTGGTGTTACATATATATAGATACATATATAGTTATATATTGTCTGATAAAGGTAAGCCATGATTTCCTTTCCCACAGGAGGGGATTCCTTCACAAAGCAGAGTAAATGATAGCTGACCGTGGACAAGCAGTTATTTTATACACATAGTATGCACCAGTCCAGCTCAATGTCTTCCTGCCCACAGGAAGGAAGTCACACATACTTTACACCCAGATACCGCGCACTGCATGATGAAAGGATGTGCTCGTCGGCGAGCAACCTTTTTCCTGGGCTCGTCAACTATATGTGGACCCTGAACCATTGCCCTTTTCACCATGCCCTTATTCTACAGTCAATAAAAATAACTCATGAATGAACCACTATTTAAATTAAAATACCATATATAAATAAAAGTTACCTTGCAATGTCATATTATGTGTCTTAATTTACTGTGTTAAACTTGATGGCATTATAGGTTTTGCTTTTTTTGCTTTTTTCTTTGTTCACCAGGTATATCAATAGTTATTTTTCCTTTATTCACTCCAGAGAGCATATCTATGCTTAATATGTTATACTAAGTCTCCTAAATATAAAATTAAGTAATTTAAGCCAGAATGTATGTATTTATTTTTTCAGAATAATTTACAAAAAAATCTAATTACCGTAATTGTTTAATCAATAAAATATGATTCAGCAGTTGATATTCTTTTACCTTATACATCTCGACTTTAATAGAAAAAAATATTTTAGATTCCAAAAACAATTGCACTGATCATTTTTAAAAACATGGGGGTTTTTTTCAGGTGTTCCTTGCAGAATTTAAGGACACAAATCAATTTTTTGCAATGAAGGTCCTAAAGAAAGACGTTGTAATTATGGATGATGACATTGAGTGTACCATGGTGGAAAAAAGGGTGCTTTCGCTTGCCTGGGAGCACCCTTTTCTGACCCATCTTTACTGCACATTTCAAACACAGGTAACTTAAAAAAAGCCAGAGGATGCATATTTAGTCATCTGTTTACACAAGAAGGTTATTAGTGTTTCTTCTGCATGAAAAACATAAAATTATTTCAGGTGGATAGAGATAATATAAGTGTTTATTTACTAAACTGCAAGTGCAATTACTTTCCATGCTATGTCTCATCAGGTAAAGGAACATATCATTGTTTTACTATGTTTGTTCCTTTGATTGAAATATATCACATCCTGACAATCTCATAATGCTCTGCAATGTCAAATGATCTGCAACATCACCTGGCTTCTCCCACCACCACCACCGGTGTCTCTGCACAATAGACCTGGCAGCACCACCTTGCAGTTGGCAAGAAGCAGCTGCATTTATCAGGTTTTGCTTCACATCTGGAAAAAAATGTACGTGACTGACTCTTTAACAAACCGAGATGTGAGCAGGAAATCAATACAGGTTTTCTGAAGCACAAATTACTATTGGGCACAAGGCCAGATTAAGGAGCTTGAAGTCCTGGAGCACTTATACTAAAAGGGCCCCTCTCTTCTTGCGCCCAACTATTTTACCACATGAACACAAATGAATCATCATTAATGTAATTTACAACAAAAAAAAGCAGTTTATTGTAGATTACGCTACATTTCCTCTACAAGCCTAAGGAACCACCAATGGATTAATGAGACGTTCATGCGACCTATGTGGGACTAAAATAATACCACCACAATGAGCTGTACTTACTATCTGTTGGTTTAGATAATATTTTCCTGCAGTGTGTGGGTTACAAGCTGTGTAAAGCTACGTCGTCAGATGTTCCTGTGGTTAACTGACAGTAAAATAGTTTCAAAACCACACTTTATCATACTGAGCTTAGTGCAATGCTACTTTCATTTTAATTACGTTTATACTAGAAATGCAACTAGAAGTGCAGATGGCTGAATACAACCTGACCCGGTTCCTTTTTTTATGTTATGGGAAATGACATCTACTGTCTTGACCTTTTGTTTCACGCTATCTTTACAGAAGGGCCATTTCCAATAACTTGGCTTCCACGTATGTGTGTAAAACACTGCAGCTAATTCAGTTCAGAGAATTGAATGTTAGAGTTCCGAATAACTAACATCTTGCAAGATGAAATCCCTACATAAATTAAAGGTGCTCTTCCACCCCTTCTGCGGAACTCATCACTAACTGACTGTTGCTTTCCTGGTACTGTTGAATGCCTAAAGCTTTCCCAGATTAAATACTTTAGTCAGGTCAAATTTTGCCTCATTGAAAATCTTTTGCCAGGATCACTCCATTGTCATTTAAAATAAGATCCAACGCTGATAGGCTGCTGCCGTAGAAATGGAAGACGCTTCTGAAAAGTTTTTAGGTTTTTTAGGCTATTGAGTCTTCAAAGACTAAAATGACAGATTTACTAAGATCAGCCCCTTAAAGGGAAACAACTTTCTTCTTTTGCAACAAAACAGTTGAACCAAACAGCCAACACGGTTACAGTGATCTTTCCTAGCACTTTGTGAACTTTTAATTAGAGATCACAGTGAAGGAAATAGGGCCTGCGGGTGCGTATGCAGTAAAGTGAATAAGTGATATTGGTACCCGTCACTTTTTTTTGCTTATCGTACCATGAGGAACGTTTCATTATTATGTTTTATTTATATAGATCCAATAATTTATGCAGCGCTTTTGATTAATAAGAAGGCCCTTCATTTATTCCTGGATGGAAAGTTTGATGAAAGCCCTCTAATAAGAATTAAGACTGGCACAGTCTCTATAGTTTTTATGTGTGAATTTTCCACTGACGTGATAGATGTTTTAATATTCAGGAAGTCACTTCTTGCTAACATTTCAGTTTTGATTCCTTTCTAGCCCTGCAATGCAAGTAATTATTGCAACCTCATTTGTACTACACCACATAATCTGTTTGCACTACATGAACAAATCATGACAATATCAAACTTTAATTATGTATGGCACAATATGCATGGAATTGCTGATCTTTGCATAGCTTAAATAATGGGAAATGCTTAAATCAGAAGTTTAAGCCGCCATAAATATGAAATGTTTCCCCATTAAAACGTTTAGCAAAGTAATGGTTAATGTAATGCAAAATGATGCTTAGAATTATATTATAAAACCAAAATGCTACTTCTTTAGAGATCAGAAGTTTTTGAACTAGTACTTGCTCAGAACACGTGGGTAAAATATGTGCAAATCTCCATTCACCTTCCTTTCATTAATTTAAAGACATTACATATGTAATAAATTTCTTCTGGAATACATAAAATGCAATCTAATATCTAGGTATTTCACAATGTATGACAGCAATGTAATTGCTATTGGGGTTTTTTTTGTGGATCTTGCTTGCAACATTGAGTCCTCATCGGTGAATTAGTGTTCAATTAGGAACCCAAGACAAACCATACTTCAAAGGGTTCTGGCTCCCTCTAGTGATCACACTTTTTGTGTAGCAATGTAAGGACTGCATTCTTATAGATTCATGTTATATTTTATAGTAGTGAAAAAATATTTGCCAATACATTTTTTTGTCTTTACTGCATTAATCCATTTTCAAATGTCTAGGCTTAGAATCGAGTTGAGTATCTCAGTCTTTAAAACAATATCCTGATCAGAAATCTGAATCAAGTATTAGACTAGATTCGGATTTGTACAAATTTTATGTTGAATCTAAATTTGCCAGTTTTGTCTGTTTGTACAAATCTCCGATAACATCTCCCCAATGAAACAAAGAAAATCGAATTGCAAAATGAAGATTTGTTAAGATTTGTTTGTTTGCCATGTTTTGGTGCCCTTAGAACCCGTTTCAGTGCTCTTCGATGGGGTAAACGTGGAAAGGGACTGTGTGTAGACGTAGCCAAAAGAAATGGAATGGTCTCACTGATGGTTATGACTGATATTGATGGGTCTAAAACTCTATGGGAGTTTTTTCCTTAATGTGGCACTCTGGTCAATCA
Organism: Spea multiplicata; assembly: GCA_009364415.1. NCBI lineage: Eukaryota > Metazoa > Chordata > Amphibia > Anura > Pelobatidae > Spea > Spea multiplicata. Next base: position 7,367 of record VKOC01035825.1, on the reverse strand, counting down.
GCATTTACAATTAGGAGAAGGGACAAGCATTAGATATATAAATGTACTGACGCCATTTTAACTTGTCAGTAGCAGTTACAGGCTGATGAGTGTTGGAGTGTGAGTGACAGTGTTGAGGATGAGATTGATGAGATTGATTTCTGCTGTCAATAGTGTAGTGCAGAAAATCTGCTGGGCTGGGATGGATTGGAGAGGCTATAGTGTATATAGTAGTTCATTATTCATATACAGGGACTGCAGCAGACATTTTTTTTTCTTTCATTCATATGTAATTATTCATTCGTTTATTTTAGGGCTGTTTTTTCCATTGAAAAATTAATTTAGGTAAAACTTTTAGTTTGTGGACAACACAAAATAATAAATCATTAAGAATATTGGTAAAAAATAGACATTTGAGTGTGCTTGCACTCATTGAAATACTGTTCCTGGGTAGAGTTTAAGACACTTGTACATTTACCCTGACAGCAAAACCTCCAGTTTGGTGATGACACAGAATAAGTAATTTATAAATATTGGTGACAAAATTAGGCATTTGTTGTTTGAAAAATGTCTGAAAATGGAGGTGGCAAAAACTAAATGAAAATGTCTTTATCGATTGTTCTTGCTGCGCACAAGTCTATCAAGTGTTTTTCAATCAGTATCTGCCAAAGATCACCGTTTCCAGATTACTGTCTGCAGTGAATATTTATTCATTTGGGATATTCCCCAAATCTCTCAGAGGACTAATCTTTGCACTAAAGTAAATACTGTAATGCTTTGACATTTGTCCCGAAAAACTACTAGAAAATCTTTGGTTTCCCAATCCCAAACTAATTTGTACCTAATTAAGCAGCCAGCCAGTTATCCCATTTGTCAAAACTGATTTAACGAAACAAGATTTTAGACAGGTCAAATGAAATAAGATATGTTTAGAAATGGCAAGAGACAAAATTGAAAGATGTTCCCTTTAAAGCCTGTGTTGATTGAGAATTGATTTCTTGTCCTCTGAATCTCTGTGACCCTTTGCCGTGCTTAGAGGTAGCTCTCGGCATGAAATATTTTTACCAGAGGAGAACTTGAGCAAGTCGAAAGCCGGTTCACTTACTGGAAAAAAAACAAGTCACTGATCATAAAAAAAAATTAGTTACCGCTGTTGGTACAGAGATTTCCAAGCAGGTCAAGAACATTTATTCAGAAGCCTTTACCAACATTATGATCTCCTTTAAATGTAAATTTAGAAGGGAGATATATTTATGTTCTTTAAATAATTATTCTGCTTTGATACTTTTTGACATGTTAAGATAAAGGGAAACTGAGTAATCTCTAGTTTTCAATTACTTTGTGGAAAAACAAGATATAACAGGAAAGAACTTGGATCTCCATGTCTGTAGAGTAGCATCTCAGACCACTCCTTGGCCATATCACACCTTTTACTGCCTTTTCACAAGTACTCACTGGCAATGGGGTGTCGATGCATACCCCACCATCATGGCTCTGGGTCTTCCAGTTTCCATATGTAGAAGGACGGAAGATATGTATTGACCCAATGGTAACTGAGTGATACAAAATATGGAGCAGTAAACACTTTTGTTATAGGTATACTTATTTAGTAAGGTAAATATGCTTTTAGATGAAGTGATGTCTCAAAATTGTGTTATATAAAATTAAATATTAGATATTAAATTGTGAATCTAAAATACATGTATTTAATATGCAATCTACTGTATGAAAAAAGTAGCCATACTTGATAGTTTATATGCTTGATAATTTGATTTGTCTTTCTTGACAACAGGAAAACCTTTTTTTCGTGATGGAATACCTCAACGGCGGTGATCTCATGTTCCATATACAAGCCTGTCACAAGTTTGACCTTGCCAGGGCAACGTAAGGGACTTTTTTTTTTCTAATCAATATATAGATTGACACACATGTTCTTTAAAATGATTCAAGCTATTTTGAGCAGACTGAAATAATCTATTTCAAGTGAATACACATGAAACACATATAGCCGGAATGAACCTTAAAATACAGTTTGTTAACTTCTTAAGAACAATGGGCGGTCCCTAAACCCATTGAAAACAATTCATTTTGAGCCCGTACATGTACGGGCTTTGTCATTAAGGGGTTAAATACAAACTTACATCAGCATTAGATACAAAATCAAACTATACTGCTTGGAACAAAGACAACCAAGAGGGGCCGTCCAGATTCTTGTGGATGCACTTGCGGGGACAGATACGTAGTCATTTTATGTAATCCCAGAGTAGTACCACAGCACTTCATGCAGCTGACGATCTTCTCTGTAAATAGGCTCTGTGCAAGGTTAGTGGTGTTATGAGAGGGTTTACACCCCCCCCCCTCCTGGGCCAGAAATTGCCAGCCCTCTGTAGCCAACAGTAAATGCTCTCAAAATAAAGCAATATCACCAGTTTCCATAAGTGTTTGTTTTTTGGGTTTTTACTGCGATTCGGTTGATTTGAGTAGTTTTTTTCTCAAATATTAGCTTTGACTACACCCTGAACATGCAGTTTTACAAAAGTCATGTCTAGAGGATTCTCATGTCCCCTTCAGTAGTAACAGACTTGCTATGTCAATATCCTATAGTATGCATCATTTGACAGCCTCATGTTTCCTGTGTAAATCTATTTCTATGACTACCCACGGCCTGAGCACCTGTTTGCAACATGAGGCAGCAGCAATATGTAATCTATCATATATAGCATGTAGAAAAATTATAAAAATTAAGATTGGGGATAATATTAAATACAGCAGTTCCTCTTTAATTATGAACCATTTACCCTGAATGCATTTATAAAAAGGTCATATTCTTCCATAATATATTTTTAGTAAACCAATTATTTTGAAGCTGTTATTAATGCATCAAATAAAATAACTTACATTTAGCGTTCGCAGACTTTTTTGGCTACGGCCAAGGGGTGGGGGACCGCCAGAATTAGGTCAGTTATACACGTGTGTGTATATATATATATATATATAGATAGATATAGTCATTTTTTACAGTATTACATGGAAAGTGAATGTGATTTTAATTTAATATTTATTTCTTTGCAGTTTCTATGCTGCTGAAATTGTCTGCGGTCTTCAGTTTCTTCATTCCAAAGGAGTGGTATACAGGTACTATGTTTAATTCAATGTATTTATTTGCACAACACATTAGTACACCTTTATTGAAGCTGTTTTAACTGTAACAATAATTCTAAACAGATATAGAACACTATGTTGTAACATAAGTTCATCCAAAGTGCACTAGCTCTTCAAGAAACATGTAAAGCAAGAAACTGACTCCTCTCATTAAGAACAATAATCACTAGCACAAGGATTAGGGAAATTCAACATTTCTGGCCAAATGTGCTGTTTTCTGGAGAGCAGAGGTTTCTTTTTTCTGTTGGGGGGTAGATGTATTCCTTCATATTCTACATTGCATGAGCTTACCTCTGCTGACTGTACTTTCTAGTATATTAGAGCTGGTATACTTGATTTCATGTGAGTGACCCAATTAAGGATACATTACTTATAAATTTGGAGGGGGGAATTATTGCTTTGTGGAAACCCTATGACTCAGGGAGTGAGTTAAGCATCTAGCCTTGGAGTTTAATCCCCTTAAGGACTAAGGATTGTTTTTCCACTAAGATGTCTAAAGGGTTTAAAGCACTTTTGCTACCTTGTTTACAAGCATTATTTCCCCCTCTCTCGTTTAGTTTAACTACACAAATTACATATTGTGTGTTTTAAGAAAAGGTAGGGCTTTTTTAGATAAACTCCTTTAGTACAAACAAAATATAAAAAAAATAGGAAAAATGTGGGAAAAACCCTATAATAATTATACATAGTATGGATAGAAAAAATATAGATATATTTAGGTATTTGTACTGATATTGAATGAATCCTATGTGCCATGGTACACTATATAGACAACAATTTGGGGACACCTGACCGTTACACCAATAGCAATATCCAAAATGTATTGGTATGTTGAAGGGGGCATACTAAGACATTCTGGACAGTGCTATGCTTCCAACTTTGTGGGAACAGTTTGGTGAAGGCACTTTTCTATTCCTTTTCTAAAGACATGGTTAGGTGAGTTTTGTGTGGAAGAACTTGACTAGCCTGCACAGAGCCCTAACTGCAACCCCATTAAACACCTTGGGATGAACTGGAACAGAGATTGCAAGTCAAGCCTTCTCATCCAACATCAGTGTCTGACCTCACAAATGCTCTACTAGATGAATGGCCACAAAATCTCACAGAAACACTCAAAAAATCTATATCAGTGGAAATGTGTTGCTGTCAGTAGGTTTCTTATATGTAGTAGTGATTGTGCCATTGTTTGTGATGCTAATCTTAGTGTCAAAAAAGTTGATGCACTGGCTGGAATAATCTAGATTGAGTTTAATGGTTGGGTAAAATTGGGTATAATTGTCAAAATCTGTAGGATTTCCATGCATATGTGCAAAATATAATCTAAGTGGGTTAGCCGATATCTAAGGTTTGAATCATCTTCTAGGTTGACAATAAACATATTAGCATATTGTGGGGTCGTGCATGTCCCCGCTGCTATTCTCATTATTTGCAGTGGTTTTTATTGGCTATGAAGTTAAACAGAATAAAATATGTCAGTTGTAGTATAGTGTTGTTAAAGATATACGTGGCATCTACAGGAGACAAATCTCATGCAGGCACTTATACATCCACATGGGGATACTGGTGTAGAGGACAGCCCAAGTAGTGGAAGTAGTCACTACTCTAGGGTCCTAAAACTTATATAACATCTTTTATTGTGTTGGCTCAAGCAAGGTATGAACTTCAATGAAATACATCTTTAATCGACATGTTTTTCCCCTATTAGCTTTTAAAATTTCAAGACAAGTTTATATATACATTTTTCCTGTGTGAAATCAATTAGGGTCCACATCTCCCTTAAGTGAAAACAAAATATGTTGTATAACATCAGTGCAGGACAGGTAGAACGTGATCAAGACAAAGGAAGAGCATGACTTGAAGTGGACAGTTACCTATATTCCCTATACCCATTACATTAGAACCACCTCAAGACAAGTTGCTATTTTTCAGAGACTTGAAGCTTGACAATGTACTGTTGGACATGGAAGGACACGTAAAAATAGCAGACTTTGGTATGTGCAAAGAAAACATGTTTGGGGATGCTAAGACAAGCACTTTCTGTGGGACACCAGATTATATAGCTCCCGAGGTAAGCTCTTTAATTTATAATTTAGTAATTCAATAGGAAAATAATATTAAAAATCAAATCATATGCTCAAATCATATTTATGCACCATTTACTTTGAAAGTCTTTAATTTCCACAAATATTAGCAAATTATAGAGTCTGAGGCAAATATGCAATTGTGGAAGATCTATACCACAGGGTAAAGGTTACTTGAGGTGATCCTGCAGAAGTGTTATTATTGACAATAAGGTCTTTATCGTTACTAACCCTTACTGTTCTTAACCCCTTAAGGACAAAGCCCATACATGTACAGGCTCAAAATGCATTGTTTTCAATGGGTTTAGGGACCGCCCATTGTCCTTAAGGGGTTAAAGACAGAAATAGAAAATGTTTCTAGTTTCCATGACTTAGGCTAACATAACTATTAAGCATTTAATAGTTCAGAAAGTATTGTGTACAAATAATTATATTGGATTTTTACAGATGAGGGGTGTGATATTTGAAATGCCTAAGCCTTTTTTGGGTAACATAGTTACTAGTTGATTCACTAAACAGAGTGATGAACCTTTAATTTCACTGAAATAATATAATAAATACCTTGGGTTGACCCTTTATCAAGCAAAGTCAATGATGAGAAATCAACTGTGTCAATTCAGTGCAATTTACCCACAACTCGTTGTTTTTGGAATAAAACCACCCTGTTATAAGTGTATAGTGTATTTCTTGTTTTTTTTAATGTGTATTTAATTGTAAGCAATTGTAATAGATTGTAAACTTGCAAACACACTGGTATTTATTTGGTCTTTATATGTGTTAAAGTTATTGTCAGTTTTACATGTTTTTAATTTGAATATTGTTAATATTCTCTATTTCCGTATTGTAATAGCCCTACAAATCTGTTGATGCTCCATAAATTAAATATAATGTAATAAAATTGGTGCAATCCTTCTTTTCTTTTTATTGGCCAAAGAGTAATGGCACTTTATGTTTATTGTTCTTTCACAGATATTACTAGGACAAAAATATAATTATTCAGTTGACTGGTGGTCATTTGGAGTCCTTGTTTATGAGATGTTAATTGGTCAGTCTCCATTTCATGGCATAGATGAAGATCAACTATTCCAGTCAATACGTATGGATGGTCCGATCTATCCTCGGTTTCTCACCAAGGAAGCAAGAGATATGTTGGTGATGGTAAATCAAACATTGCAGAGCTTAAGCGCTCAGGAACATAATCCATGTTTAATAAAAATCTATCTGATGAATATAATAGCCTTGTCACTGTAAGCTCCAATCAGAGTGATCATACTGTACTCTGACTGGTCCTGGTCTTGCCCATCTCTGCCTGCAGCTTCTCTCAGGTCCCATCCAGCTCCCCTCTCAACAACTCAGCCCCTTCTTGCCCCCTTTGATCTTACCCACTTCAGTGTCCTTTTTTTGTGACCCGCTGTCTGCCCTTTGCCTTGGCCCTGATCCAACCCCTCCGTTTCGACCTGTCCGCTTGTTATAGTGACAGGGCTAAATACCTGCTGTTGCATAGGAGATCAAACTGTCATAGAGCTGCAAACAGCAATCATAAGACCCTTTCATAGTATTCCCCTGATTGTTGTATATGGGAACCCTACTGGGGTTAGATATTAGATAGATTTTATACGTTTAGATATTTGCTATAATTTCCGATATGCTCGGTCCATCCAAACTGCCATCAGTTACAGCGGCATTCATTGTGAAGTAGTAGAGATGCTAAGCGCATGTCTGTGAGCAAAATCTCTAAGGTGGATGCGTATGAACAAACTTCTACGTCATAATTTAGTAATAGATTATTTTCCCGTTGACTCCATTTGTATGTCACACACATGTCATTTTTCTTCTGTGTTTGAACAGTATGGCTAGTATTATATGAAACTTGCAGTTAATATACAGTATTGTGACAGTTAATGAGAAGTCCCTTAACTATTCTCTATGGATAATAACATTGTGCTAGATCAAATATTGCATTTTCTAAAGAACAGCTTATTTAAGCTAATAGTAGCTTTTGGCAAAGTTATAAGAGAAATATAAGGTGCCTTTTCCCCCTGAGACCTAGGTCTACCACATTGACAAGGACCAGGGCCGGCCGAAGGCGTAACGCCGCCTGGGGCGAAGTTTAAAATGCCGCCCCCCCCCGCCGGCGTCGGAGGG
>VKOC01035823.1:0-10512 GCA_009364415.1 Spea multiplicata | reverse complement strand
CCACCGCTTTCTGGTCCCAATAACAGAGGATCAGTACCAGGAGGTACTGGAACTTCCTCAGGATAGGCATTCATCATCTCAGAGGCGCTACTCTGACTTTGGGTAGCTTGGGTGGTACTAGTTCCCACCAAAGTTTCAAGGGCCAATGCCCAAATGGGTGATGCCCTGGTGGGTCTAATGCATCTGCTCTGCATGGGGGCAAAGGATTAGGAACGGGACATGTGGCTTTTGTGCAGGATCTCATGCACCCTATGAACAGGCATGTCTCACCAACTTTAAAAATTATTTTTAAGGGCCAACTTGCCTTTAACCCTTGGTTCACAGAGTGTGGCCAACATATACTCTGTGGTGCCCATGCTGGCTTGACTGCGACCTTTCAGCGCCTCTATCAGCCTACTGATCAGCTTCGGAACCACAGCTTGTAATCTTTTGCCTGGAAAGACCTCATTTTGTTCCAACTAGTCATACATGTGTTGTTCAGTAAGTAAGGGGATGATCTGGCCCAAAGTAGCAGTGCTCTGGCTTATATCCTCAGTCACATCTCCAAATGGCGCCATTAATGGTCATTCTCCTCTGCCCAATGCACTTGACACCCTGCGCAGAGGACATGGAGTGAAGGGCCCGCTCCATCATGTCCAGGGTAGTGTTCCAGCGGATGACTACATCCTGACGTAGGATGACTACATCCTGATGTAGGATGACTACTTCCTGACGTAGGCGGTATTGTATTGTTTTCAATGTTTTTGCCAGTTGGACGCTTCCTGTATCACATGTCTTTTGATATGTTAACAAGGGCACATCTACATTGATTTAATATGCCTGTTGAATGCAAAATCTCAGTTCAGTCTCTCTCTGCCCACCATCCTGCATGGATGGGGTAACCAGTGGTGTGCTGGGTTATGTTGGACCTTTAGGTTGCAGGTTAGTCTTGGAAAGTGTTGCATTGTATGTTGGGCTGCCACTCATTTATTGTATGTTACTGTCAGGGCCGGCACAAGACATAATGCCGCCTGGGGCGAAGTTTAAAATGACGCCCCCCCCACCACCGGGGGTCATTATCTACCCAGCCCCCCCTGTTGTACTTCAGTTACCTTTCAGCAGTCCTGCTGCGAGTCTCCCTGCTCTGCCACGGTGCGTGCTGCTTTACTGCTGAGCGCCGGAAATGACGTTATACTTCGGCGTTCAGCATTACAAGCAGGCACCGAGACCGAGCTAGAGGGCTCGCAGAGGAGAGGGGCATGAGCGGGCTACCCAAAAAAGACGTTTGGGGCAGCAAAGTGCTGCCTCTTCAAAAGTGCCGCCTGGGGCAATTGCCCCACTCTGCTCCATGGTAGGGTGGCTTTGGTTACTGTGCATTTGTCTCTATTAAATATCTGTTAAAGTAGACAAACCTTTGTGAGATGTTTTTATATTTGGTTTAAACACCACACCTTCCGCTGCGGTGAAAGTCCCCAGCAATCTTACGGCACTTTTCAATCAGTTTTAAAAGCCTACGCGGCACGTCAGTTGGAATAGCTGCCCTTACCACCAGGTGTAGTATATGCACAATGCAAACCCTGTTTGCTGCCCTATGAGTAACCAACATTCCCATTTCTACTGCTGTGCCTTCCTGTAGTCTAATCCACTGCACCAGCATCTTCCTAAGTGCTGGCAAAATGTGAGCTGATCTGTGCTGCTCATCCATAGCCTCATCATGGAGTAGGAAGGATCTATAACCCTTGCTGCCCTTCTTTTCTCCCCGTGTGCCTCTGTCTACACCAGACACAGTGGGCCTGTCCTTGTACTCCAAAGATATGGGTGGCCACCAGTGTGTCGTCAGTTAAAGAAAAGCATGTTGTGCACTAGTGGCGCTCCGTATGTTGGAGGTGAAGTGGGTGGTTTGTCCAGCTGCCATGGACAGCTCGGCCTTCAATGGAAAGCCCGAAAGCGTTCTAAGTTAGGCTGGTGCAGTCGATGTCTGTGGGAATCAGTCACACTCCTTGAGACGGTTGCTGCTAGTGGCGGCTGTTGTTGCCAATGTCTTCAGTATTCCCAGTGAAGCAAAGCTGGACTGTGATGTGTAGGTAGGTTTTAATTCATCCCAGATTTGGTGAAATGTCCCTTTTCCTTTACCCCTGATCATTAACTTACGACAACGTGCAATGACCCCATCTCCCACAAAAATGCTCCCACACTTTAGTATGATGTCGCCCACCAGACAGGGTAGCAGTGATATTAGTGATTCATTTTTTCTATAATTGATTGATAATTTGTATTGGTTGTGATGTGGTGATGCTGCTAGTGCATGCAGGGGAAGACAAAGTGGGAGGAACATATTCAACAGAGAAAAGATGTGTCGCTTGACTCCCCCAAGTCTGGCTCATAAACTAAATCCAGGTCACTGTCGTAATCAACGCCATCATCAAAGATGACCATGTCTTTTTCCACCTGGGCAGAAGGCGGAGTAAGGTATGCTCTTCCTGCAAGGGTAGACCTTCCCTCTATTTCCTCGCTATATCCTGGGGCAAAAAGAGATCTGCTACTGTTATCTGACAGTGTCACTGCTTGCTACCTCTCTTTGGTCTGGAGTGTTATGCCAGTGCTTGCGGTAGTAGTAGCCGCAAGGGCTGTTATGGTTGCAGTGGTGGTTTTATTCCATGCGTCAACATAAAATAGCTTGCAAGGGATCCTGACCCTTCAGTGAGTACTTGGTTGTATTGTGACTAAAACCTCACTTTGGTAGGTGGGGTGGACAAGATTTTAGCACTAATGGTAGATTCATAATGTCAGCTGGTACTGCTGCGACTGCTGCATGCAACTTGTGGCGGTGGTAGCACAACTTTTGACTCCAAGCCAGAAGGCTTTTGCCAACTTGGGACAAAAATGATTAAAATGTATACTCCCCATTTAGGAATTTCAAGCAGTCAAATGCCAGATTTTGTCACCAACTATTATTCAGCAATTAAGGACAATTGAAAATATATTGCGTTGCCTACGAATTAGAGGTTTGGCTGGTACTAGAGTAAATGGGCAAGTGTCTTCATCAACTAACCTACTCTGGAACAGGGAAAATTGTCTGCTGAAGCGCCTGTAATACACTACAGTAGTCACTACAGCTTCTCCAATTTACCTCACATATTCTCTGCACTAAAATAAACTACTGGATTAAATTGTAGCATGGTAGGTGAGCAATGAGCATTAATCTCTACTAACTCTCACGGTCTAACACTTCAACTCTCATCTGTCTGTTAAAATGGCATCAGCACACTTACATCCAATTCTTGTCCATTCACCTTGCTGATTGGCCAGAATGAAAAAAAAGGAAAAAATCTCATAGGTTGTTGGACCCATCAATCGCAGCTATAACCATCCCGTTTTTAGCTTGCTAAAATAATTTAAGTCAAAATTTCAAAATTTGTAGAACTTTATTTCCTCGTAAAAATGTCATATTTTTACAACAGAAGAAACCATAAAAAGTGAAATATAAAAATAATTTAGAATAAATTGTACGGAGTCTACCTTTTAATCATGAACAGGGTTTATCATCATTTGATAAGAAAATTAGTAAAGAATAACCTTTAAACTGTTATTAAAGAGCAGATTCTGGTGCAACCTTCTTATCACCATGGAAACTAATGGACTGTTGCAGTCAACAGATGGAATATAAATAAATCTCCTTGTTCTTCAAGAAAATGTTGATGATGAATGTTGACAGAATGTACACCTAAAAATCAAACTCATTAGTGATAACGCATGTCTTATGATGAATGCATCAAAAGTAGCATTACCTTTAGGACTTCTACTGGGACAGGCGGGGGTGGTTGGAAAGATGCCGGGGTGCTGATTGCAGGAGTGGCAGCTGGTGGCACCATGTGATTCTGCTGCAGGAAATGCTGCTGATGTTGCATCTGAATCCGCTCCCTCTGCTCCTCCTGTTGTGCCTGCTCCTTCATTAGCTGCATGCGAAGCCCGATCCGAGATGCCATGACTGAAGGAATTTCTGATATGTCAATACAAATGTGCACAATATATTAATATGTTATATATATATATGTCCCAATTTTACTAAAATGAATTACATCACCGAGTCCCAAAATCACCCTTATCAAATGGATATGTCTCCAACACGTCCTCTAGAGTTTTTAGTGGCATGTGTCATATTAGACAATGTAACTCTAGAGATGCTGTCAGCAAGCCCACACATAGCTCTGCATTGCAGGATGAGTGATGCTCATGCCTGGCAGACAGGCAGCATTTGAGATCAAAGGTGGGACTTGCAACATTTATTTCTTAACCTCTGGGCTGTTTTTTTTTCCATTTATGTACACTTTATGACTGAGGCTATTTTAACGCTTCTGCTGTGTTTTGTTTAGTTATTTTCTTATTTACTGTTCCCATGCAAAATGTATATATATATATATATATATATATATATATATATATATATATATATATATTTTTTAGGACAAGAAGCGTTTTCTTTAGATACCATTATTTTGATCATATCATCTAATTTATTACATAAAGAAATAAAACGGTGAAAAATTGACCAAAATGCTGTTTATAGTTATCTCATCTACAAAATCGAAAAAAAAACTTTCTACATAGATTTGCCCAGATTTTAGAAATACTCAATATTTTAATAGGTTTTTTTGCAATTTAGTACAAGCAGTGTTTGCCATTTTTTTTTCAAATTTAGTAATCCTGTTCCCCCTTGGCCCCGCCCATTTATGCCCTGTCCTTAGAGCGGAGTCAGGTGAGCACATCATACACATGGCTTGTTGATAGGTCAGGAGACTGTGATGGTCACTCCAGAACCTTCACCTTTTTCTGTTGTAACCATTGGAAGGGTAACTTGGCCTTGGGCTTAGGGCAGGGGTAGGCAACCTTTTGGTAGTGGTATACCAAAAGTAAAACCTCCAAGTCCCTTGGTGTGCGGGCAATAATTTCAAAGAGGAACGAATGGTTGAGAAAGTAAATATTTGAAAAAAATTATATTCCTTAAACAAAAAACGAACATCATGAAAAACTGCTTTTCTTTCTCAGAAAACCGCCGCACAGCAGAGGTGGAAATTTTGTTTGGGTGCATTTTTCACCCCCCCATACACTGGAACTAACCTCCTACCTACCCCCTCAAAAAATAATAATGAATAAGACAAACAAGCCCCGTATTTTCAGGTATACATAAATAACGTATGGACGCATGGCCTAGCAGATATAGATAAACAGAATAACACAAAAAAACTCAGTTATAGATCAATTGGATTTAGATCACAGGTTGCACACCCCAAAGCTAGCCCTGGCGTCCACACTGCCCACATAGAACCCGACCAGCACACAGCTAACACGCATAGGATTTGCAATCTTTGTCCCCAAACAGCCCCGGATATGACATCTTTGTCCCATAAACATGCTACCTGTGCCATCTTTTATGCCATAAACACCCTGCCATCTTTGCCTTTCCAAAAATTACTACATCTATAATACACAGATGCTTTTACAGTCACTCACTAATTCACATTCATTATCTCACTTTCACACAATTTAGTTACACATATTAATGCATTCTCACATTTTTATTCTTTCACTCATTCACACAATTCTTCCACACATTAATTTATTCTCCAACTCATTTACATAATTTATACACAAATTAATTTGTTCATTCTCTCTCTCATTCTGACTTTATTTCAATATTCTTATTACCCTGTTTTCTCACTACCCCTCCTCTCCTTCTTACTATCTACCCTCCCTCTCCTTCTTACTATATACCCCCCTGGGTTGCCGAAAACTTGAGCGACCTCTTGGCTCCCCTCTCTCTCTCCCCCGCGTCTAGCGCTTCCTCCTGACTGCAAAAAAGAAAAACATCAAAAACCGCTGTTTCAACTGGGGGGGCACAGCATGATGTAGGTGAGCAGTCGGCAGCCCCGCGTGAAGCTCATTTGTACTCCTGGCTTAGGGTAATGGTTGTGTTGGAAAGTCCAAGAGCGTCAAAGAACGATGCAAAATCCGGGCAATTACAGGCCAGTAGTGGGGAATTATTTGAAGGGTGGTTAAAAGTATACATTCAAGATCATATCTTGATCCATAATCCAATTAGTAGAAGTCAACATGGATTTGTGAAAGACCATGTGACGGGACCGACCTGTACCCCGACTGGGTACTCCCGCCTAACGTTGCTTCCTCCTGCCGGGACACCAACAAGTAACCCCTTCAGCGCCGGGCAGAACCAGCGTTGTAGATAGAAGGAGGGACGTCGCTGCACCGAAGCCGCATTGGCACTGTGGCTATCCGAAGCTTAGCTACACAGTGTGGCTATAGCCCACCCCAAACATCAGGCAACACTCATGTTGAGGTGAAAGCAGGACTCCTTTATTAAAGAGGTATATATACACAAGCAGAAAAGGGGCAATACAAATATCACATGATCTAATTACCATGGCAGGAAGGAAGTAATTAGATCAAATCCTGTAACACAATATCCGGGGGGAAGGACAGGATGTCATGAGACATAAATAATGACATTAACTGGGGACGTAGACGTGGAATGACGATAGACATATAATTGGCTTGAGACAGACAATGGACAATGGGAACACAGGGATAACAGGAGCTCACAGGATTAACAGCTACCTGTTATGTAATTGATAATTAGGTATGCAGCAGTCATACCTACAGGGGGTCTTAAGACAAGGGCTAACACACAATAACAGGGGAAACACTTCACACCTATACAATTAACAATGCTTAGACAATCAGCCTTCTTCCTACCACAGGATGTCCAGCTGATGTTACAGTTTTAAGACACTGAGTGCTAAAACATGGGGAACATCAGCAGAAACTGAACCACTGTATTCACACACAGAAGTCTCTACAAGGCCTGGGCCCATAGTCGATAGGGAGGAGGCTGGCTCTCAGGCCTCTCCAGGGGCCCCGGTGATGGAGGGTTCTGTCACAGACCAGTCTTGTCAAACCAACCTACTAGCAATTTATGAAGAGGTTAGTAAAAATATTGACCTGGGTGTGGCTGTAGATGTGATTTATCTGGACTTTGCTAAGGCATTTGATATGGCCCACTCTACAAATTAACAGAAATAGGCTTAGGGGAAAATGTCTGTATTTGGATCGGAAATTGGCTGAAAGATAGAATGCAGAGGGTTGTTGTGAATGGATGTTTCTCAGCCTGTACGCAGGTATTAAGTGGAGTGCCTCAGGGGTCTGTCCTCAGTCCTCTTCTTTTTAATTTGATTATAAATGATCTCCCAAGCTGGATTGAGAGCCATGTCACAATTTTTGCTGATGACACAAAATTATGCCGGGTAATTCTGACTAATCTTTGCAAGAACATTTAGACAGAGTTGGGGACTGGTTGGTTAGATAAATGCAAAGTTATGCATTATGGTAAAAATACTAATAATTCAACCTATTCTTTAAGAGGAATATCCTTGGGGAAAACTACCAATGAGAAGGACTTAGGAATAACGGTCGACAACAGACTTGACAACAGTGCGCAATGCCAGCAAGCAGCTGGGAGGGCCAATAAGGTTTTGGCATGCATAAAAAGAGGTATTGATTCAAGGGAGGAGGATATTATCTTGCCTCTTTACAGGTCATTGGTAAGACTTCACCTTGAATAGGTGGTACCATTCTGGGCACCAGTCCTTAAAGAGGACATTATTGAACTAGAAAAAGTGCAAAGGAGTGCTACAAAATTAATAAGGGGATTGGGAGATACTAGTTATGAAGAGAGACAAAAAAAGTTATATACGCTAGAAAAACAGCATCTCAGAGGGAATATGATATTTATATGCAGGGCCAATATCAAGAGCTCTTCAGTGATCGGTTCTTTAACAGAAATGTACAAAGAACAAAGGTTACCCTCTGAGACTGGAAGAGCTGAGATTTTTTAGACAAAGGAAGGGATTCTTTACAGTGAGGACAATAAAAGGTATGGAATTCACTGCCAAGGCAGGTGGTGTTATCAAATACATTAGATGCCTTCAAAAGGGGTCTGGATATTCTTTTAGAAAGGCATGACATACAGGGCTATAAATAGAATATCATTAATATTTTATAGCTTCTTGATCCAAGGAAAAATCCAATTGCCTCTTGGAGTCAAGAAGGATTTTTCCCCTGATGGCAGAATTCAATTTAGCTTATTTAGGGTTTTTTTGCCTTATTTTGGATCAAGAATAGGAAGGTTAGGTAGAAGGGTTGAACTTGATGGATTTAGGTATTTTCTCAACCTTATGAATTATGTAAATTGTCAGCCAGTACTTCACAGTGGGGATGGTATTCTTTTCGCTATAGGCCTTGGTGATCCCTCTCCAAACATAGCGCTTATGGACCATAAAGCTCTATTTTGGTCTCATCACTCCAAATTACAGTGTGCCAGAATCTGTGAGGAGTATCAAGGTGTTGTCAGGCACATTGTAACATGGCTTTTTTTGTGGCTTTGGTGCAGCTTCTTTATGGCAACTTGACCATGCAGCTAATTTGTGTTAAAGTATCATCATTTTGTGCTCCTTGAAACAAACACACTGTCTTTTTTTGTTTTGGTTCTTTTTTTAAAGCAGTCTGTATTTCTCCTAAGGTTACCTGTGGGTTTTTCTTTGGATACCGAACAATTCTTCTGGCAGTTGTGCCTGACCAAGAGATTCCAGAACTTTCCACTTGTCCTTTTCAATATTTATTAAGTTCTTGTTACACTGGTCTTTTGACAGATCTTTTCTGCTCCCCATGGCTCAGTATCTAGCCTGCTCAGTGCATCCACTGGGGAGCTAAGAAACTCATTTATTTACACTATTTATTCATAGATACTAATTGCAATTTAAAAAGCCTTTAATTGCCATTTTACTCTGTGTGAGTCACCTTGTGTGTCTGTAACAAGAACCAAACATTCAAGAGTATGTAAACTTTTGATCAGGGCCATTTGGAATGATTTTAAAAGGAGCCAAACAACTATTTAAAATGGCTTCATATGTTTCTGTACCCGAGGATGAAAAATTACATATATAAGAAGACCCTATTACCATTAGATCACCCAATTAACAGGCTATTAAATAATCTACAGAGAAAAGGTCAGCTCTCTAGAATACTGCTCTTTTGTAAGGAGACTAATGATAGGGAAAAATATCCTCCATTATTGAAATGGGAAAATCTAATAGGAAATGAATACTGTATGGAAGATTGGCTTCAAGGACTATCATTAGTTATACGGAATACCCACTGTATATCATAGTTACATAGTGTGGCAGGATGGCCTGATTACAGACAAGAAACTCCAAACACCAGCAGAATAAAAGCAAAATGTGGTTTATTTTAGCTTTCTGTAAGGTCCACAGGGTTGCGCTTTGCAGTATAAATAAACAAAACAAAACCCTACTCCATCTTGGAGACTAACTATACAAGATTCTTATGTCACTAACTAACTGGCTAGCTAATCCAGTCCCAGTCATCAAAGTAGAAGCAGTACAACACAGTTTGTTTGGACCGTACCTTTTTTTTTATTATTATAAAGTCTGAGGGCCACTGGCTTGACTGCTTCCCTCCCTGTTTCCAGACAATTAATGCCTCTAACGGCCGTCCTTTAACCCCTTAATGACAATTGCCGGTCCTGGCACGACACGGAAAAGCATGTGCTTTACGACAATTGACATGCCAGGACCGGCACGTCTTTAAACGGGTGCAGAAAGCGATCTACTATCGCTTTCTGCACCCAAAAAGCGTTGCTGAATGCCTCGACCTCGAGGCATTCAGCAACGCCGCGATCGGCACGAAGGGGCCATCTCTGGCCCCTCCACGGGGCGTCAACATCCGCCATACTTTGTATGGCGGCGGACGCCCGTTTTAAAAGCGTTTAGGAGGCGATCGACGATCGCCTCCTAAACTTAAATGGTGTCGCTGGAATGCCTCGATCAGGAGGCATCCAGCGACACCAAACACTGACCTTTTGTTGGGCTGTGACCGCTCAGTCTTCGCCATCAAGGAAGATGGCCGCCGTCCTCTAACAGGAACCACAAATTTTAAAAGTTCGCTAGATGGTCCAGACCATCTAGAGAACTTTGGCTCCACTTGCAGGTTGAATACAGGTACTGCATTCACCATGCAAGTCAATGGAGCCCAGCTTTCTAATCACAGTGTGATTAGTAAAAATAAATTAAAAAATAAAATAAAATTAATAATTAGAAAAAAATAGTAAAAAACTAGTAAAAGATGTAAAATCATTTCCACTGATGTCATGTTCTATCAGGGGAACCTCCAAGTTGAAAAAAATGTTAAAAAAAAATGTTAAAAAAATAAAAAATAAATAAAATATATATAAAAAATATATTTTTGTGAGCAAGTCCTAAAATTAGCATATTAGCTTAAAACAATTCTCGCATGGAAAGAGTTAAAATACTGGCATATTAAATGCCCGTGGGGTGTCTACTTTTAGAAAATGTATGATTTGATGGGGTAAATTGAATGGGCCAGGTTCAACAACGTCCCAATTAACACTGGGGGAAGGATGGCCACACATCTAATTTCCAA
>VKOC01035816.1:0-16260 GCA_009364415.1 Spea multiplicata | reverse complement strand
CCGTCTTCTACGGTGCTGTCTGTAGAATTCTGGGATCTTAAGAACACCTCATCTTTCACTTGTACATCAAAGCTTTGGCGCCTATCTCTTCTTCTTTCTTCAGGACAATAGAGAGCAGTGTCACTGCAATAAATTTCTGACTTGAACTGTGGTCGTTGGCGAAGTTTGTCGTCAAGCTCTTGGCTTCCATGTTCATAACTAAGGTCTCTCATTGATGCGCTTGATAGATGTGAAGACAAGCTGCTAGGATCGGGTTTTTCCAAGACCTTAGCAATGACACAAGTAGGAATGCTATCAGCATATGACGTGTTACAAAGAGGCACAGAAAGGCTACGTCCATACTTTTCCATATGTTGACTTACTCTTTCCTGGAAGTCAGTTGGCAGCTGGAGAAAGAAGAAAATTAGCCAAGTGAGAAACTGGGTGACACTTTATAAAGCAGGGGTGTCCAACTTGCTGCCATCCAGCTGCTGCAGAACTACATCTCCCATCCTCCTGTGCTGAAAGAGCATTATAGGAGATGTAGTCCTGCAGCAGCTCTAGGGCCGCAGGTTGGACACCCCTGTTTTAAAGGAAACAGAGACTAAGATTATATTATGATAGCTCACTTAAATAAGTTAACTTTTGCTGATTTTCAATGTTCAACTGTACCTTGCAAAATAAATATGTCAAATTCCCATCGTATTGATCCCTAGATTATAAAGTTGGCAAACAATGACTCAGTATAACTTTACAGTTTAAACCATTGTTACTTTTTACAGATGTGATACAAAATTGAAAAGGTTATATTTTAAGCCATTTGGTTAAAGAAAATGCTTCAGAAGATCCTAAATCCTAAATATTAAACATATATACAATATTTTTATTGAATGTGTTTTCCCTTTTTGTCAACAAAAGAAAAATGACCCACTCCTGTTGTTTTTTTGTAAAATAATATGCACAGGGCACATGTGTGATAGGAGTATTCCCATTCGTGGTAACTGAACAGTCAGTTTCCATGAAAAGCCACATTTAGGTCATTGTGATGTCAGAGATAAATGTATTTGAATAACTTAAAAGCCAGAAATTAATAACAATAATAACAACGGCACAAAAGATTGGTGTCGGGTTCAATTATTGTTTCACTTGAGATGTAACAGTAACTCGATAATAACACCCAGTCCACTGGCTTGACGTGTTTTATTAAAACCTCATGTACTATTTCTAGAATCTTAACACAAAATAAAGTTGTCACTAGAGAAAGATACCTTTCAATGCAATTTTCTTTGATATGTATCACAGTAAATCGATACCTGTGGATTAAGGAGTAAGACTGACCTTACCTCTGATAATTTGTGTGCTCTGAAGTAACTCTTACTGCACTGTAGCAGCTGGGAGGCTAGATTGCAGTCTTTTCGATACAGCTCCTAGATGCAAAGACAGGGGATAACAAGATGTAACGTGAAATTTGTTTTAATATTGGCATTGGCTGGGAGGACTGGGTTTATAGTTGGACGTTCCTATGTGTACAGAGAACTAAAGGTGACGAGAAAATGACATGTGTGGTGACCAGCTAGATAATTGTGGCCACCTGCTATGCACTTACACTAATGGTATGTGAAGGTGAAACTGTGCAAGTGGCCCACCTGGTCCGCCTTGTCTGGTTTGTCCATAGGCAGGTCTGGGCCTTAACAAAGGGTGTTTGTACTGATCGATTTATTTCTTGGGAAGCCGGAAATAAAAACCTTAGGACTCAAAATTTGTAACCTAACTATGACATCACACAGTAGATTTCTGGTATAGGAGATTAGCCGGTGTGTCACTGAAACCCATATGGTACAAAAAATGAATCCAAGAAAAAAATACCATGAGGAATAAAAAATGGGGAGTCTTTGAAAAATATCCCTATTTCGCTACTTTTCCTGCTTCCCTACAGATATTTAGTGAACACAACTGTTGGCACAAAGTTGTGGACTGAAGGCTTTTGGCCGCACCCATCTTTTTATTCCTAATTTAAGGAAGACCTCTACCCTGTGAATATGAACACCTAGGACTCCGTATGTCCATAATTGTATCTACTCTATCTACTAGTTAATATGAGCTAAAGGAATACACAATGCATCTGTTATCAGTGTGCAGCTGGGTTTTTCCAAGTTAGTTTAAATCGAATTATCTTAAAAATATAAGCCTTTACCAGGAAATGTTACCATGCAGTCAGCCAGAAGAATAATACTTACGTTGTCTTCTGATAATTTATCAATGGTCACCTTGGCTTCCAATAAATGGTTATTGAGTGCAATCACTTCATGGCCTAATGCTCTCTTTTCCTCTTCATAATGCTGACCCTGGGAAATGAATAGTTCACATTACTTCATAATGCTGACAAAAAGCAGACCTTTCCCCCCCCACCCCTTGGTTTTCTTCAAGAAAAAGCAAAGACTTTGGGTCAAATTTGTATCCTACATACTACTTACATTTGTGTGCTCTGTCTATGATGATGAGTTATGATCTCAGTATGAACATTCTGTTCTGGTGCAAACCACTTTCCATGGACTTTGGTGAATTATAGTTTGATTCCTTTTTATCAAATTTACTTTGTCTCGATACTTGTTTTAATTTTTATTAAACACACCTGTTTAATCATCGGAAAAGGCTATGTATTTTGAGTTATTAAAAGTTTAATTAAGATGAAGACTATATTACATTGGAATATTTTACTCATCTTACACTTGTCTCCAAATAGGGAAAGTTCCATAGAAAAAATGTCTCTCTTTCAAATAAAATCCAGTGCTGTATACAGCATCGGCAAAAACTCATTTTTTTGTCATTTTGCCCCAATAAACTCCCTTTATATGCAGACCTGGAGGCTGCCGTTGTAGTCAGTCTTCTGATATGCTGGGGTGACTTCCCCTGATGAAACACCACACTGAGCTGATTCTTTATGGTAATGCTAATGAAGTCTGTCCCTCCATAGACTTTCATTAGTCCAACTGGGTGACTAAGACTGAGCCCTTCAACAATTGTGGGAGCCCCCTTTAAATCCTGTTCTATATGGGAATTAAGTATTCAGCTTTTTCTAGGTTTATTGGCTGCAACATTTATGTCTCTCAGACAGCATGTTTATTTATAAACAGTTGTCCGGGATGTAAAATTGCTTTCTTGTATTTATATGTTTGCTATTGCATATCAAGTGGAAAATGTGGACAAATGTATACAGCCATCAGCTTCCTGCGGTTTTATGCGTTCACTAAAAAAGAACGCATAAAAACTTGCCTGCGAGTAGTCCTTACACACTAAATGCTAGCTTTTGTTTTATCTTTCTTTTTTAAGCTCAACGTCCTTGCTTTTAGCATGCAGAGTACATTGAAAAGTGAGTACTGCTTACAATAGGTATTTTTATTTTTTAAACCCTTTTGTTCCTAACACAAAAAGAATACAATCAATTGAAAAATTAGTCCTTAATGTGGTTTTGACAGCTCAGTCAATGCAAATGGACATTAGTTGAAACAAAAGCGGAGAATGCCGGAGAATGACTAGTAGGTTGCTTCAGGTAGCGAGGTCCACACCAAGCGTAGGGTCCACACCTGACCACAGATGTACCGTATTCAGTAAGGCCTACAGGTGGATGTCTGAGCAAGTGGGGAAGACTGAGCCAGGACCAAGCCAGACCCCAGGCTTCTCCTGCCAATCTACACCCAAATCGAGCTAGACTAATCCACATGGAAATGAGTGTCCTTGTGTGCATCCAGAAGCATTAGAAGATGAACACACTCACGCTCCACCACTCCTAATGTGCCAAGACAGGCTTTGGATTTCAGGCCCGGCTACAGGACGGTCTTATATTTGCTGAGAAGATAACATGAATCTCTTGCTGGGTTACAGCGAAAGTAAATGCAACCCTTGCCAGGCTGTCCCTTTTGCATGGTTAAAAAGATGTTATGTGTAAAGCAGTGTGCAATAACAGCAGATGTCTTTATAACATAACAAGAGTTGTTTCTAAATACAACATTTGTACAAAACTAAACAATTTGATTATCCACTTATATAAAGTGTCCTTTTTTTGGAAATACGGTCCCTCTTTGTGATCAAGGTCAGATTTGCCTCTCAAACGCATAACAGATAGGCAGTCGCCTTCTTGGGTGATCAGGCTCCCTGTAGCACCTCGGGTTAAATTTGCCTGTGAAAATGGAGATCAATGATCTCCCCAACAGGCCCAATAATGCTATGGAGGGCTGTGCGCTCAATTTCTGCTCGGAGTTGCGCTCCTCAAAAGATGGCGTGCCGGAATATGATGTCATATCTATCAGCAGTGCGGATGGCGGCGCAAAGGGCCTAGGGCAAAGCTGAAGGTAAACACGTGTCTGCTGCTAGGTAAGAAATGTGCAGATAGCTTCTTTGGATGAACATAATCATGGAATGGATGGGACGTAAGCAATACATGGACAATGTTCAGAGGCTGTTTAAACAGCACAGAGCATGAGTAGTAGTGGGTAGCGTTACCAGTAAAGATTTATATCATCTGCCCTTAAAACATGTGATCTCCGTAAATGCTTAGCCAGGTCTTCCCTGTTAGAAGCGCGAATTGTTTTGAGCCAAAAAATAATAATCCTTATACTCAGGCATTAATGTCTTCAAGCAATGCTACATAAATTACACTCATTTCATATTGTTATATCAGCGCCTCTCATACCCAAATAAAAAGAGAACTCAGTTATTTTAATTTTATTGTGTCCCACATAAAAAACCACTAACTTAGCAGCTCAAATCATAAGTTTTTCTTAAATAAGCTCTTTACTGCTGAGCACTGCAAGGACAGCTATAAGCTGCTCCGAAATCCGTGAAACATTACGCATCATTAACACCAACAATCCTCCGGCTCTCAGTATGTATTTTGTCAGCTCCGATTACTCTGTAGATACTGTTAGTTACAGGTACGTAATCTCACTTTAGAAACTCTCAGAATTGTTATTCTTACATGATGTTTTTTTGTAAGTAATTGCAAAATAGAAAATGGAAAGCACACATATACAGTGTATATATATCATATATATATTTTACTTTATGTATTTTCTTCTCATTTAAGACTTTAGCTATATTGGCACAGTTGTAGTTCGCAGAATTAGTATCTGGAATATGAGTGTAAATAAGGCTATATATAAATTGACGCTGATATGTGTTGTAGTTCAGTTAACTTAGCTCGATCTATTAGACACACATCATGACTTCTTCTCATACTGCCTTTGTGACCATTGGAACGGCGCGATCTTAACCATCCCGTTTGGCATTGCTACTAATAAATGACTATGGAGGAATGGACCTCATTAGCTTTGCCATAAAGCATCAGCTCAGTGTGGTGTTTGAGCAGGTAGCCAAGGAAGCTCTGCAGCATCCCTACTTTACAGAATCCAGGTACATCCGTGTCTTTACAACATGCTACACACATGTCCAAAATAACCACAGAACCGCTTAATGAACAACACAGGATTTCTGCAGTTTGGCACAAAACGTCTTAAAAAAATACTTTCCACCAGCTTCAAGCACTCCCGTCTGGTGCAGCAGCGGAAAATCTGCTCTGGGGATGGCAAGACTGCCAACACAACCATGCAATATTTCCAGAACATGCTAGAGCTTCATGTTTAGAGCAACTGAAAACATCCCAAGTTCTCCACAGGGACACCACGGATCCAATTTTCTTCTACGCAATAAGTGTATAGAGGCATTCCAACCGCAAAACTCTCTTTCCTAGACAGTGTCAATGAGCAGCTGTGTTTCCAAAATGATGATATATCTGGAACCTTGAAGCCTCTTCTTCTGACCAACGGTTTCAATAATGTAATGTAATAAATTGGTTAATGTGTGAGCTTATGGGCATAAAATAAAATCATAAACTTTCTGAGAAGATGAACTTAGATTTTAGGATGAACATTTTTTATATGCCAAGCAGCTAGGGAAACCAAAGCCGAGGAACCCTACGCCAACCTGTGTGCAGAATGTTAAGAAACCGGAATGTTAAGAAACATTAGACAACCAAAGCAAGTCATGCGCACACACTCATACATAGTGTATAAATATGTTGAAAACCATAAGGTTTTCATAGCCGTTATTGGAATATAGTATTTACTGGAAGAACAGTATAGATACGGAATTCACAGACTATATTGATAAGGTTATAGAGAAAGATGAAACAGCATGAAAAAGCCAGGTAACCTTATTCTTCATTTGTAAAGATTTTCCTTGAAAATGTGGGAAGGGGGAAGGCTTTTTTAATTTTTTTTTTTAAACAAATCACAATGTATTCTAGTCGAATGGTGATAATAAGAGACATACTCCCATTGTTCACCTACAAACACCCAATTTAGATGAAAACATGTAAACAATTTCTATTGAATTCATGTTTCCAACCAATAAAAGCAGAGAGGTTTGTAAGAGGCCAGACTTTTAAGGGTGTGCGCTTATAGAGATTGTATTACTTACTAGCTTAGTATACTTTGGTGCAAAAAACAAAAGGACTGTCAACAAACGCCAAAATATAAGGCTTTTGGCTACTGAATTAAGCGGCAGGCATTTGTTTCTGGGAGAACACCTCGGAGATGGGAAGTGCTTTGCAACTGATACTGTTGTTTAAATCAGCTAGAATTGCACCGAATAATAACTGTGTTTATCTCGTTTTAGTACATTGTCATTTCCTTACTCTTACTTATACAAGAAGAAAGCATTGTTCGGGAAGAAACTCTGAAGCTCTACAGTAAAAGGCGTCAAGTTGCATTTTCCCCCCTATTTTTTTCTGTATTTTGGACTAAAGGAGCAGCCATTCATTACAGATGGCAGAAATCAGTACACAAAATGAGTGCTAAGTATAAAAGAAAAGGCACTGGTGGGATGGTGATATCATTTTTTTTTAATTTTATTTTATTTAAGGGGTTTTGCATGCTGGTAGGCTCCAGAAATTATCTTTTATTAATGTAGCGCCAACAGTATACACAGCACTTCTTACAGTCCATGCGTTCAAAGCTAGAACGGACGGATGACCCGATGGTTTAGGTAAAGAGGGCACTGCTCCGAAGCTTACATTCTACCAGCGGCACTGTGGCAGTGGGGATAAACTTCTTTTTCCAAAAATGACTGCGGTGAAAATAGTATTAATTGGAAATCATTATATTCACCTATGCAATTAGGTATTCACAACCAGTCTCCCATAGAGGAGACCCATGTGTCACGACCACTAATACCTAGGCACTCACCGCAGAAGTTCTTCTGCTCCGAAGCCCCTCGCCAAGGGAGACCCTTAGAGACAGGGAGTGGAGGCTGTGATGATTCCAACAGTGAGGAGGCCTGGTACAGGTGGATAAATTTAAGGGCCGAGTTGGTGTGCAGGGTGCAGATATTCTGACTGTCAGAGCCGGTAGGCAACAAGAGCAAAGCCGGGATTAATTCCGGTAACGAGCACAGGAGAGCCGAGTCAGAAACAGCGCGGGTAGTCAGACGAGCCAGGTCGGTAACAGAGCGGGTAATCAGACGAGCCAAAAAACTGGTAATCAGGATAAGCAGGATAAGGTACAGAATCAGCAGGCAAAAGAATGGTCAGGCAGGCAAAGGTCAAAAAACTAAAGCAAAAGCAACAGTAGCAAAAACTCTGGATACTCAGACCACAACAGGGTACAGACTGCAGCATTTCCTGGGTTTTTAAACTTGGCGTCTTACAAGCTCCGCCCCCTGGACCGCGTCATCATAGTTCTGGGTAATCTCCCAGAACTCCGCCTCCAAACCCGTCCAGCCGCGCCCCCATCACTACAGACAGGAGGAACGCCGCTGGACCGGGAGGGGGTAAGTACATTGTACTGGGGATCAGTGCTCCGTCGGGCATCCTGATGCCGGATGGTAGCACTGTCCCCAGAACCCTCCTGCAACCCTCGATGCCGACGATCGGAAACCCGATCGCCAGCATCGCGGGAAACCTCCGTCACCCTCGGTTGCGGACGCTCGCGAGCGGCGCCGTGCCCGCGAGCACCCGACACCGAGGGGAGACAAAAACCCTCGACGCCGGCGATCGAGGACTCGACCGCCCCCGTCGAAGGAACACTCGTCACCCCCGGTAGCGGCCGCTCGCGAGCGGCGCTGCGCCCGCGAGTGCCCGACACCGAGGGTGAGAACGTGACAGTACCCCCCTTTCGAGGGCCGGCCGAAGGCCGACAATTACCAGGCTTATCAGGAAATTTCTTATAAAAGCGTTTAAGCAACGAGGGAGCATGGAGGTCTTTATGGGAGATCCAAGATCTCTCTTCAGGACCAAAACCTTTCCAATGAACTAGGTAACGTAATGAATTACGAATTCTTTTAGCATCAATAATTGCTTGGATCTCATATTCTTCATGAGAATCGATAACGACGGACTGAGGACTGGGAGTATATTTAGAGAATCTATTACATATCAAAGGCTTGAGTAACGAAACATGAAACGAACGAGGAATACGAAGAGAAGACGGAAGGCGTAACTGGTAAGTAACAGGATTTAATTTACGGTCAATACGGAACGGACCAATGTATCTAGGAGCTAGCTTCATGGAAGGGACTTTAAGTTTAATGTTTCTAGTAGATAACCATACCCTATCACCAATAGCATAGGAAGGGGCCAACCGACGATGTCGATTAGCTTGGCGCTCATATACTTGAGTAGTCTTAGACAGGGCTAGACGTACAGAATTCCACACAGAAGGCAACTTAGAAACATAATAATCTACAGCAGGGACCGAAGAAGATTCAAAAGAACTAGGTAATATCGTAGGGTGGAAACCATAATTACAAAAGAAAGGCGAAATGTGAGAGGCTTCGTGCATCGAATTATTTTTGGCAAATTCAGCCCAGGGAAGTAACTGGGACCAATCATCTTGATGATCCCCCACAAACAATCTAAGGAATTGCTCTAAGGATTGGTTGGCTCTCTCCGTAATGCCATCAGTTTGTGGATGGTACGCCGAAGAAAATGCTAAGGAAATACCCAAGGTGTTACAAAAGGTTTTCCAAAAGAGAGCAGTAAATTGGACTCCCCTATCTGATACAATTTGCTGAGGAATGCCATGAAGACGAATAATCTCCCTAACAAAAACTGGCACAAGTTCTGGAGCGGAAGGTAATTTCTTAAGAGGAACAAAATGACACATTTTAGAGAATCGATCTACCACAACAAAAATAACAGTGTAGCCCTGAGAAGAAGGTAGTTCAACAATAAAATCCATAGCTAGGTGTGTCCATGGACGTGAGGGGATGGGCAGAGGATGCAGTAACCCCATTGGTTTGGCATGGGTATTTTTAGCAGTAGTACAAGAAATACAGGCAGCTACAAACTCATTACAGTCCTTATTCAAGGTAGGCCACCAAAATTGACGTGCAATAATTTCTTTAGTACGTCGTGCACACGGGTGTCCCGAGGGCAAAGACGAGTGAGCCCAAAGCAACACTTCTTCCCTATAAGCAATAGAAACGAATAATGTATTTTCTGGCCATTTACTGTGAACAGGAGCTCTG
This sequence comes from Spea multiplicata, assembly GCA_009364415.1. Classification (NCBI taxonomy): domain Eukaryota; kingdom Metazoa; phylum Chordata; class Amphibia; order Anura; family Pelobatidae; genus Spea; species Spea multiplicata. The sequence goes on along the minus strand of VKOC01035816.1, from coordinate 6,759 downwards.
GACTGCTGCAGAAGAATACGAGAAACTAACGGAGATGCCATTTGAGTAGTAACGGAAGCAACGATTTGTGAAGGGGCGAGGATGGGTTCCGGAGCGGGTTTGGAATTAGAAACAACGTCAAATTGCCTAGAGAGAGCATCCGCTTTAATGTTTTTAGAACCAGGACGAAAAGAAATAACAAATTGGAATCTGGAGAGAAAAAGTGACCATCTAGCTTGCCGAGGGTTGAGACGTCTAGCTCTACTCAAATATTCCAAATTCTTATGGTCGGTTAGAATTGTGATAGGGTTCCTAGCCCCCTCAAGTAGGTGTCTCCATTCTTGGAGAGACATAATAATGCCCAGAAGTTCTCGATTCCCCACATCATAATGAGATTCCGCCGTGGAGAATTTTTTTGAAAAGTAGGCACAGGGATGAAGTTTATCTGTAAATTCCTTCCTTTGAGATAATATAGCCCCGACCCCCACTTCAGAAGCATCAACCTCAATTACGAATGGTTTAGTAACATCAGGATGTCTCAACACTGGCGCAGAGGCAAATGCTTGTTTCAGGAAAGAAAAAGCTTGGATCGCTTCAACAGACCAAATACGACAATTAGCTCCTTTTTTAGTCATAGATGTGAGTGGTGCGACAATTTTAGAGAAATTATGAATGAACTTCCTGTAGTAGTTGGCAAATCCTAGAAATCTTTGGAGTGGTTTCAAGGCTAGAGGCTGAGGCCACTCGGAAATGGCCGAGAGTTTTAGTGGATCCATTTCAAACCCAGAATTCGATATAACGTAGCCTAAAAATGACACCTTAGGTACCTCAAAGACGCATTTTTCGATTTTAGCGTACAAATGATGTTGACGTAATCGCTGAAGCACAATGCGAACATGATTGCGATGGGAGGGCAAATCAGGAGAGTGAATTAGTATATCATCCAAGTAAACAATTACAAATTGAAGCGAGATGTCTCTGAAAATGTCATTAATAAATTCTTGAAACACCGCCGGAGCATTGCAGAGCCCAAAGGGCATCACAGTATATTCGTAGTGCCCCATGCGAGTGTTAAAGGCGGTTTTCCACTCATGCCCCTCTTGTATACGAATCAAATTATAAGCTCCTCTGAGATCGAGTTTTGTGAAAACAACGGAACCCCTAAGTCTATCAAACAGCTCAGGAATGAGAGGTAAAGGATATTTATTTTTAATAGTAATCAAATTTAATCCACGATAGTCAATACAAGGTCTCAACCCACCGTCTTTTTTGGATACGAAAAAAAATCCGGCCCCCGCAGGGGAAGTAGATTTCCTAATAAAACCTTTCTCCAAGTTCTCTTTAATATAATCCTCCAACGCACGAGACTCCGGCAATGACAATGGGTAAGTACGTCCTCTGGGAGGGATAGTGCCTGGGAGAAGATCAATAGGACAGTCATATGGACGGTGGGGAGGGAGAACCTCTGCTTGTTTTTTATCAAAAACATCCATATAAGCCTGGTAAGCCAACGGCACCGAGGAGGGAGAAATAGAGGAAACGGTGGTACCTTTGATTGAAATAGAGGAGAGGCAGGAATGAGCACATTTAGGACTCCAAGCTTGAATGTCTCCCGACTGCCAGCCGATAGACGGATCGTGGATACGAAGCCATGGGAGGCCCAACACGACTGGACATCTAGGAGAGGAAATAACATGAAGTCGAATAGATTCCTGGTGCAATAGTCCAACTGAAAGCAGAAGCGGAGAAGTTTGCAGCGTAATACAAGGGGGGTGTAAAGGCCTGCCATCAATAGCAGTAATAGCAATAGGAGGAGTCACTTGAAGGAGCGGAATCTTGTGAAGACGAGCGAACGCTTGGTCTATAAAGGAGCCAGCGGCCCCAGAGTCAATCATGGCCAGCGTAGAAATCTTGATATTATTCCATTCTAAAGATACTGGGATAAGTAAACAGTCTTTAGAAGGAGCAGGAGAAGTCTCACCCAGACAATGCTCCTTCACTTGAACTGGGTGCGGCAGTTTTCCGGTCTCTTTTTACATGAACGAACAAAGTGACCCCTTAGTCCACAGTACAAACAGAGCCCCTCGTTTCTACGCCGTGTCTTTTCCTCTGGAGTAAGTTTGGCAGCCCCTAGCTGCATGGGTTCTTCCACCGAGGTATTGGAAGTGGTATTAGCAGGAAGAGAAACATTAGAAGGAGAACGGTAGAATATTTGTTCAACATGTCTGGCCTTTTGGGATCGTCTTTCTCTGATTCTATTATCTAAACGTAGAGCCAACTCAATAAAGTCCTCCAATTCGTTAGGTTGATCTCTAGTAGAAAGTTCATCTTTTAGTCTCTCCGAAAGGCCGTCATAAAAAGCTGCTATTAGAGCTTCGTTAGTCCAATTAACTTCAGCTGCGATAGTTTTAAATTCGATGGCAAATTCTGCTACCGAACGAGATCCTTGAGAAACATGCAGCAGCGAAAGTGAGGCAGTAGCAGCTTTGCCGGGAACGTCAAAGGTCTTACGAAAGGCGGTCATGAAGGAACTGCAGTTATAAATTAAAGGAGAATCCCTCTCCCATACTGGAGAAGCCCACGCCAAGGCCTTCCCGGATAGCAGTGAAACAACATAGCCCACCTTAGCCTTTTCAGAAGAGAACATATGAGGAGAGAATTCAAACTGGATGAGACATTGATTCAAAAATCCCCGACAAGCATTTGGGTCTCCGTCATATTTGTTAGGAGCAGGTAATTTAACGGGAACAGTAGAAGGCCCGAAGGCGGCAGCCGGTGCCGAAGATTCAGCCATAGCAGAGGAGGGCGTAGGAGCTGGTCCTCCAGTACCTGGATCAGAGCGAAGAACAAGGACCTGCATAGCCCGGGCCATTTGATCAAGGGTGTCTTGCATAACATTGAATCTTGATTCATGGGACTCCAACAGCTGACCTTGCGCAGATAACACCTTGCCCAACTCAGAGGGATCCATGACCCTGTTGTTATGTCACGACCACTAACACCTAGGCACTCACCGCAGAAGTTCTTCTGCTCCGAAGCCCCTCGCCAAGGGAGACCCTTAGAGAAAGGGAGTGGAGACTGGGATGATTCCAACAGTGAGGAGGCCTGGTACAGGTGGATAAATTTAAGGGCCGAGTTGGAGTGCAGGGTGCAAATATACTGACTGTCAGAGCCGGTAGGCAACAAGAGCAAAGCCGGGATTAATTCCGGTAACGAGCACAGGAGAGCCGGGTCAGAAACAGCGCGGGTAGTCAGACGAGCCAGGTCGGTAACAGAGCGGGTAATCAGATGAGCCGAGTCGGTAACAGAGCAGGTAATCAGACGAGCCAAAAAACTGGTAATCAGGATAAGCAGGAAGGTACAGAATCAGCAGGCAAAAGAATGGTCAGGCAGGCAAAGGTCAAAAACTTAAGGCAAACGATCAGTAGCAAAAAACTCTGGATACTCAGACCACAACAGGGTACAGACTGCAGCATTTCCTGGGTTTTTAAACTTGGCGCCTTACAAGCTCCGCCCCCTGGACCGCGTCATCATAGTTCTGGGTAATCTCCCAGAACTCCGCCTCCAAACCCGTCCAGCCGCGCCCCCATCACTACAGACAGGAGGAACGCCGCTGGACCGGGAGCGGGTAAGTACATTGTACTGGGGATCAGTGCTCCGTCGGGCATCCTGATGCCGGACGGTAGCACTGTCCCCAGAACCCTCCTGCAACCCTCGATGCTGACGATCGGAAACCCGATCGCCTGCATCGCGGGAAACCTCCGTCACCCTCGGTTGCGGACGCTCGCGAGCGGCGCTGTGCCCGCGAGCACCCGACACCAGGGGAGAGACCAAAACCCCTCGACGCCGGCGATCGAGAACTCGACCGCCTCCGTCAAGAGGGACACTCGTCACCCCCGGTAGCGGCCGCTCGCGAGCGGCGCTGCGCCCGCGAGTACCCGGCACCGAGGGTGAGAACGTGACAGTATGTTGAATTCCTACTGTTTTGCTGGAATTATGCAGGCATCAAACATGACATGATGGATGGATGATGTCGGCCATGATGGTAGCAGCATATTTGCACCATATGCCAACGACCTTCTCTGCTGCACCTGACCTTATATACCGGCTCAGTCTCTCGGTCTAGACCTTTACATTGCGGTGTATACAGTCCAGAGCCTTTCTATCCCTACTTCTTTGGAACACGAGTCTATTAAGAAACCATACATATGTCTGTATTTCTGTGTCCATCCCAGTCTTATTGTCATGGTGGTAAAGCCAACATGATCTCCACTGGCATTTGTTCAGTTATTCCGTTTCTCATCAGTTGCCAATACTTTTGTCCTTTTCTGTGCTCTGTTCCAGCCAAAAACTATTTGCTCCGTCTCTCGTTACATCTAATTATCCACTTTAAAAAAAATCACAAATGGGCAGGGAATTGCATGGTAGACTGAGATAATTATATCAAGGTTTACTTAAGGCAAGAGGATAAACACATATTCAGCTGTCCACTAATAAGCAGTTAGTCATTTGATTTTAATCTGACAATTTCGGTACTAAATTGAACATGGTATTTACTATTTAGGAAAATAATTATTTGTATTATGCAGAACTATATTACAGTGTTATCCCCTACGTTTTATATAATATACATTGGTTCCGCTCTGGTAAAGCAACTTGTACCATACGTCAGGCTACAAATGAAACTACATTCGTGATCCAATCAATTAATAATTTACTCTACATAAATTATTCAGGGGGTTAAAATAAATTATGTGGCACGTTCCAAAGACAAAGTGAACCGAATGCTTGCTTTTATAGCCCATTTAACAAAGCCTAGATAAAGAAATTGCTCATTCAGCTACAACCAGGTTAAAGAAACAAAAGGGGAAACAAATGCTGTATTTTTACACAATTAAAGGCTAGAAAATGTTATTTTGACCTTAAATGAAAGTTCAAATAGTAAAACTGCAAACTACTTGGTGTTTTTCTAAACAAATGGTAGATAACAGTTTTAAGGATGACTAACGTTCTCCAGAAAATATAAAGTTTTTATTGAAAATTAAAATGTATAGGTTCATATGACGTTTCCCAGGCAGACAAAGCAATTCTCTGTAGCGCCACAACTTGCAGTACTCTGGAGGTGCGGAGCTGTTGACCAAGTCACCAGTTTTATGTTTTTATTTAGGTTTGTGGGTTTGCATCTCAGATAGCAATCTAGACCAGCAAAGTACTTTGCACACTAAAAACTATTATTCACGCACTGGGTATTTAAAATGGCTTACTTCAGAGTGAGTTAGTATCTTCTCTTTCTAAAACATGGTTTTTAATGTTAAAAAAATTGGAGTGCTTTTAGGGAGAGCGGAGGAGATAGCGCTTGTGCCTAGAACCAAAAGACACGTGTGACCGCGCCAGAGTCGAGCATTGTTATCTTGTCTGGTGCTCACTTCTAGGTAGAAATATACACTTATCACCAGCACCACTTGTCTTTGTCAGCCATGACAAGTTTGAGAAGATCAGGTTCCTTATAACCTCCCCAGGTTGCCTCACCAGGATCTCTGTCCCCCTCCATAGGGAAGCTGGGTTGAGTAGGGGGCTAGCTGCACACAAGGAATGACCAGGCCATATTACATGACAAGTGCGCAGACCCCAAAGTGCCTCAGAGACCCGATACATTAAAATCTCATGGTGCCCATCCTAAAAACTAAAAAACAAAAAGAAAAGTAGATAATTGAACAAGGCTATTTCAGCAGAAGCATAAAGACAGGGCTATCATTCTAGAGGTAATTTTATTGGTTCCAACATATAAAATAATCCTTTAAAATACTGGATTATCTGAACTCTTCTCGATACCAAGATATAACCTTTTCATTTAAATAGTAAGATGCTCATAGTCACATTAAAGATAGACGTAAATATTTTTATTCATTTGTCTTAAGTAGAACAACCCGGCAAATTTGGGAAGTCCAATAGGGAAAAAAATATTTGTCTCCTTGGGAATGAAATACAATGCCCTATACAGTAATGTAGGTTAGCAGTGTCCCAAACATGGCTTAACATTTTCACCAATAAAAATTGGAGGCCACCATTGTTGTCAGTCGTGTGATATTTTGAGTGACTTTCCCTGAGTGACTTTCAGACACCACACTGAGCTGGTACTTTATGGCAATTCTAATGAAGTCCTGCTTGTACAAAGAAATCCTTTCCTCCATAGATGTTCATAAGCTAAAGTGTCAGGATGTGTGATTAAGACTGGGTCATTCTATGTTTTTTACCATACAGGATATAAGATAACTGTTTTCTGTCTAGTAATTTATGACAACATAACACAGCTAGAAGATATACAAATGACTGGTATGCATCTGTGTACGTGGCATCAGATCTCTCATGTGACATCCATATTTACCCAAATAAGTCGCACATGCTATTGAATGTAATCTAATAGGTGCAGAATTCTGATCTCCACGATGCCCGTAGGTTAGGAGGACTAGCTTCCTAAGCAGCAGAGGATCATGAGTTGGTGAAAAATAAAAGGTAAGAGTCCATATTTATATGGATTTTTTGAGAAATCATTAAATATGTATTACTAAAATTAATTATTCATAAAAATAAGTTATAGGAGTTTCACTTTGATTTTGTTAAGTCCCCTTTTCACAGAATCTTCATGTCTGTGAATGGTCTGTGAACCATTAACATACACAGAGGAATATAAATGACTCAGTATATAGGCTATTTTCTTATTGTCCCTGACACATTCACCCATCTCTTGTTTCAAAAGTCTAATATTCTCTTTGGTTATTT
>VKOC01035809.1:0-16883 GCA_009364415.1 Spea multiplicata | reverse complement strand
TCTAATATGTACCTAACAGCAAAAAAAATTCCAATGATGAAATTATGTTTCATTATGAAAAAAATAATTACTCTGTATGCCAAAAATAGAATTTTCATAGTAAACACAAGCCAAATCTATTTTTTGCAAAGAATTCCACTATTAACAATTTACTATTGAAGATTTAAGGATCATTCGTTGAATTGATGAATTTTTAAGGTAGCCAAGAATAGTTGCACAAATATTTTTTGTAGTAAATCCTTCTCCCGTATAACTGTGTGAAATCTAGGAAAATTCTCATTTTAAAACTGTCTTTTAGACATGGGAACGTCTCAGAGCAATCTAATTAAACTAATCTCCAGAGCATTTCTTATGAGACCTTTCCCTAGACACACAAATTGCAAGGTTTATCGAAAACATATATTTCCCAGGACAATATATATTTATGTTATCCAGTAACGGCTTATCATCAATGCAATATGGTTTAAACAAATATTGTTATACACATTTTGCCTTTTATTAAGTCTGTTATCTCTTATAGTAAACCATATCCTCAAAAACAATAGAAACCCAACATTTTAATTTGAATTTTATTTATACATTTAAAAAATTCATTGCTAGAATCCTTGCTCTGTATTACTCGATGTAAAACTGCCGATTTTGGTGTATAAAGATTAAATTAATCATAACCAAAATTATATTTTTTTTTCACTAGGGTTATGCTGAAATAGGATGTATCGTGGAATTGATATTTTTTCTTAATAAAAATGTCATTTATACCAAATTTGTATTGTCCATGTGCTTTAAAAAGTTTTACTTAAATCAATAAAAAATTAAGTAACGATTTGCTGGTTTCATGCCAAGGTGACATTAACAATTGTTTTGGAAGAGCAGCTGGGAAGAAACTTTAATGTAAAAATATAGCCATTAAAGCAAGTCATTTTCCTGCTAACACTCTTTGAAGAAGCCCCACACCCAATTTGTATCAGAGGAACCACTTTCAGACAGATGCTTTTAATGACGAGCCGTACGCACATTTTATTTGGAAGTATAAATATCTGACCAATGTTTAAAATTGACATGATAATATTACTGTATGATCATAAAACATTACTTTATTAATGAGCGTTACATCTTAATATAATCTAAATATAATATAATTTAAAATAATGAAATAATCCTATTTGATAGCACGCTCTCAAAGGTTAACACCATATTAAATATTTCTCATATACAATTTTAGAAATGATATAGGTATATGACATTCACCAGTATGCAACCAAAGCTTAATTCCAAAGGAAAAAAAATGCAAAAAAAAGTAATTATATGATATTTCAAAAGCAGAGATTGCCTGAAAAAAATGCATTATAGAATAAGTACATTAACTGGCGCTATAGATATACTATATCATAGTTTGGAACATGATACAATGTGCATCTTGTGAATGGAAGCATGGAATAACCGGAAATCCGTTAAAACGCTGTATAAAATGAGAATCCAGAGGCAGGTTAACAATAACATTTCATTATTATTATTATTATTATTAGCTTTTTGGTTACTATATAGTATAATAACCTGGAAATGTGACATTTTCAAATATTCTTAAGTATAAAATAAATATACTTTTTTTTAAAAATTAAAGATCACATACAATGACGTAACCGGATGAAATGTAACAGCAATTCACAAGGCCTATAAACGCACCTATATTTATCGTAGTCCCTTGTCTCAAAGATATGAACAAAGCGTGAATTTCATTATTAAGCTCACACAAACCAAATGGTACGGTAGAAAGCTATACTATATATATATATATATATATATATATATATATATTGTATTCCATAGGGATGAGTTATTCCGGGATTAATATAAATACATTTTCCAATGCTTCAAAGAAAAAAAAAAGTACAAACACCCAAGGGCCCCATAGGTTTGATGAGGTGACATTTATATCTTTTCAGTAGAAATATGTTTTTGTCTCTAGAGTAACTGGGAAAATATGTTACTTTTTCCCCCCTTTCTCTGGGGAACAAAAAAGTCTCATCTGTGAGTTTCTCACATTATGTTATACATCTTTGTCATGTATTCCTCGACATTAACTTCACCAGTTTAGTAGAATTCTGGCGATTCTTTTATGAAAAATACAAAACATGCAACATATCGTGTTTTCAGATTTGAAAAGGTTTTACTTTATTGCTTAGAGACCCTGTCATTTAATAAAAAGTAACAATTTATCATAAGAAAAACTTCTTTGACTTGTGGTAAAGGTGAATGTACGTGTGATGGGTAAAGAGAACCTTCGGTGTTGCAGAAAGACCTATGGTAATAATGTTCTAAAACGGAATTTGGTGGCAAAATTCATAGTCCTATGCACAGAATACATAGAAGTTGGATAACATGTAGCACTTTCTGCCAGCGGCCACTTGTGTCATATGTGTTTCAAAGTTCACCATAAGTGACATTTACAAAAATGTTTGAATTTTCATAGGCAGTGGCGTAACTACAGGGGTCGCTTGAGTTGCAAACTGCAATGAGGCCTGCCTCTCTAGGGGACCCCGGCGACCCTTGCAACCACTTGTGCCGGTCTCTGTACCGGTTTAAAATTGTTCAGAAAGGGCCCTTCCGACCTGGTTATGTCTCCTGACCCCGTGATGAAACCCATGTCTAGGTGCATGTGAGCACGGATGTCTATGTCTATATATAAGTGTATGGGATCATGCATGTCTATGTATAAGTATATGTGACAGTGGATATATAAGGTGTGAGAGGGAGTGTGTGTTAGAATGAGTGTGTACTTGTGGGTTAGTAAGTGTGTGTGTGTGTGTTAGTGTGTATACATTCGTGGAAGTGTGTTTAAATGTGTGCCATAGTGTATATTGAATGGAAGGGCAAGGGGGGGACAAGGACAGCATAGACACGCTGTTTAGGGGGGGGCAATAATGGCTTGAATATGAGATCAGATACGGAGATACTGGCAAAATCTATTAAATGTTGTATAATTTATAAAATGTATTGATCAATCCAACAATAGCTGGGTGACATTCTTTCAGTTATAAAATAATCATATTTTCAACTGCAAGAATAGTGATTTCCTTTAGCCATTTAAAATGTATCATAGCACTGTAATTCTCAGAATACTCTGTAAAATACATGGAGCACCATGGAAACAAGCATACGGACTACAATAAATGGCATCATTGACTGTATGTCCTCCTAGAAAGATCACAAAATTCCTATTAACCGTCAGACTTTTACTTAATCTGAACTCCCCTGCTTTATTATTCAGATCTATTAGAATGTTAACAGCTGTGTACCAAGTATTTTAACGTAAGTTTTACTATCACTGTAATGCCCCCCAGTACCAGAAATTCTATAATCCCTCTCATTTAGTTGAGGTTATGCACAGTTCTTTGTCCTTTTGGTCTTGTGTTTCAAACCCTGCTTTTGTCTGGATCCGTTTTATATGCCTTGTATCCTGGTGGCATGATTTGGAATGTATTTCGCACATTTAGGTTTCGCTTTGTGTTTGCTATTTCTATTGTTACTTTATTTTTATTGAAATTGAGTAGCAGGGCACTGAGCTCCATTCCATTTGTAAAACAGAAATGTACAAAATATCGGTTGAGAGGAGATTCCAGAAAGCACCAGCATTCAGTTGTTCATTGGGGAATGTATAGTTATGTCTAAACACAAGATCAAAATGTATTTGATAACTGATCCGATTCAATATTACAATTAGATATACAGTGGCAAGAAAAAGAAAATGAACCTTTGGATTTACCTGTTTGTCTCCATTAATTAATGTGATCTGATCTACATCTGAGTCATAAGTATAAACAAAGATAACATGCTTAAGCTAATAACACAAATAATGATAATATTTCATATCTTTATTAAACACATGCATTAAACATTCATAGTGCTGATGGAAAAAGAAATTAATAACTAGTCGAACCTTTGAACACAATATCCTCAAACAAGCGCTTCCAGTAGCTGCGGATCAGACCTGCACATCGTTCAGGAGGAATTTTAGACCATTCTTTCTTATGGAACTGCTCAAGCTCAGCCTTGTTCCTGGGATGTCTGGTGTGAATGGCACTTGAGGCCATTCCACAGCATCTCTAACAGGTCAAGTCTGACTGGGCCACTTCAAAAGACTGCTGACGTTTAGCAGCCCTTAATCATAATGCTTCCTCCGCCATACTTCTAATAGAACAAGCAGCAGCTTCCTCCATGGTATCATGCCATGGCCTAGAGCCCTGCCCGAGACTTTTCTTAATCCTGCTTCCGCTGAATTTCTGACCATTACCGCCTGCTCTTGCAACGTGTGCGTCCAATCCCGCCCGCTCCTGCAAACATTTTGTCATAGCACACTGTGCCCTTGACATGCCTTATACCCCAGATATGCCTTATACCCCCCTATATGCCATTGTGCCCCCATCATAGAAGGCAGAAGTCATTCACATTCATTCATATACTCTACCATAAATCACAGATACTCATTCACTCCCCCATTCACATATTTGTTCATACAAACTCACCCACGCCCTTACCTGAGATTTCCCACGCACTCCCGCAAGGCTGCCTTTGCGTTGCTCGCACACAGCATCTCTTCTCTTGTCCCACCCAGGGGAAGCAGGAACAGAGCAGAGTCATGTGACGTGAATTCCCGTGACTCAGCTGGGTTAATGGGCAGAACAAGAGAATTGACTGTGTGCGAGCAACACAAAGGCAGCCTTGCAGGAGTGCGTGGGATTACTGGGACCCACAGGTACATTGTCTGACTGCCCCTCCCCCTGCAACACCCGAAAAGCCGCCTGCAAGTCTTGATGGGTCCCACGGGACCTGCATCCTGTTGCAGTCCTCTACCATGGACTACATGTAATTTCAATGTTTTGCATATGGTAGACTCATGAACAGAGGTGTTAACCACTTCCAATGATTCCTACACTGTGACTAGGGTAACCATATTGCACATTCTGTGTTGTGGCCTTGGAGTCACCTTGGCTGGGCACTCCCCCCTTCTAGAGATAGTAGCCAGATTACTAAATAGTCTCCATTTATAAACAATTTGTCTAACTGGACTGATAAATATGTAAACTCCTCAAGATTACTTTGTAACCCTTTCCAGCTTTATGCTAATCAACAGTTCTTGGTTGTAGATCTTCTGAGATTTCTTTTGTGAGGCATGGTTCACATCAGCAGATACTTCTTGATAATATTAATTTTATCTCTCTTATTTTTTTCTCTTTTTTTTAATATCAAAGTAGCTCTTAAACGCACTGCCAATTCTATTTCATTGATTGGGTTTGCCAACTCCTATTAGCTTTTGGTGAGTAGCCTTGGGGTTCACATATTTTTTCCAACACAATGAATGATGTATTCAATATGGAAAAGAACTGTGTTAAACAGATTTTGGTCATTATTGTAACTTGGATGAAGATCATATATTTTAAGACAAATTTATACATAAATGCTGGTAATTCCAAAAGGTTTGCTTTCTTTTTCTTGCCACTGTAAATTATAAAAACGCTATCAACAAGGATCATCTGATCAAAATGCCAAGAAGCAGTGCTCTGAAGAAACAGTAAGCCTATGATGTGTTTTTCAACAGGATGCTGGGATTTTAGGATTTGCCAAAGGTTTATGTTACGGTTCTATCCCTGATGAGCCATGAGTGGTCCACTAGTCGACCGTCTGTCCACAGAGAAAGGCAGGCTTACTAATGAGCTGCACATCAGGAACAATTTAGTAACTTAGATCATATTTTATAAGACATTTTAATAAATAAATGCTAGTATTTCCAAAGGGTTCACTTACCATTTGTTGCCACTAACTTAATTAAAAGTTAATCATTTATGTAGCTTTCATAGAAGTCCCAGTTACGCTGGTCAGTAAAACACATTTTATTATTACAAGGCTATAGTGATCTATATTGTTTGTTATTAACAATTTTTTTTTTTTTTTTTTTTTTTTTTAGACTTTTATTAGTTATATAACTACAAAAATAGACTCATACATGATAAATATACATAAATATACATACAGTTTCACAGTTTCACAGAGGGCTTCCACATACAAACATATTGCACATTACAAAGGAATAAAATATATATAGTGTCCCTTTCTCATGTTATTTAGACGTACTCTTTTTAATTGCTGGCAAAAATTTATATATTAGGTAGATTATTGCAAATTCCTAATAGCACTCATTCATTTTGCAAATATAAGGATATCTCTTATTTAAGTATTATAATTTTATTTGTTTGTTTTTTTTGTTTTTTCCCCTTTATTTAGCGCCGTATTATTTATGCGCGGATTATCCAGGGTTTCCATATATCTCTATATTTATTATTTTTGGCTATACTTCCATAATAGCCTTTCTCCATTTTACATTGGAAATGGATCTGAGCTTGGATCTCATCCCAAGATATTTCTCCACTCTTTTTCCAATTCCTTGCGATAACTAATTTGCAGGCTAGTAATAGTTGTATTATAAAATTTCTATGTATTTTGTTGAATTTCGTGAGATCCATATGTAGAATAAAAATTTGAGGGGAAGGCTCAATTTTGCAGCCAACTAATTCATTAATTACTTTGAAGAGAGTTTCTACTATTTTTCTCACTTCTTCACATCCCCACCACATGTGGAAAATTGTACCGTTTTCTTTACCGCACCTCCAACAGAGTTTAGAGGTTTGTTTGTCATATTTAGAGATTTGAACTGGTGTTCTGTACCATCTATGAATAATTTTATAATGGAGTTCATGCATCCCTAAACAATGTGAGTATTTCTTGATTTCTGTGTAAGCATGTAACCATTTTTCTTTTGAGTAAATCTCTCCAGTGTCCTGTTCCCATTTTTCTTTAATAGAGATGCTATTATCTGCTTCTAGATTATATTTTAACATAGTTAATCGATGGATTAATCTAGTTTTATGATGTTTATTTAAAAATTCTTCAAGTATTGGAAGATTTATATAATCAACTGTTTTAAGGAAATGCTTTATCCTAATATAATTAAATATTTCTGTATTGGGGAGCTCCCCCTTCGATTGAATAGAGGACCAGGATAGAAGGGATCCTATATTATATAGATCAGAAATACATTTAATATTTGTATATTTCCATTTGGTTAGATCCAGATCACTTATATAGTTTGTTAAAATCTCTATTGGTGTGGTGGACAGCAATCCTTTTGATATGTTCATTGTTTTTTTCATTTTGTCTATTGTTATAATTAAATCCTTAATAATTGAGCTTTCAGTCTTAATATATGCATTTGTTTCGTATACCATCCAAATAATATCTGAAAATCTTAAAAGATTTATAGTTCCTTTTTCAATTATAAACCATGCAGTTTTATCGTATTCAGGTCTATCCACAAGGAGTAGATGATACATCATACAGGTTTCATGGAGATCTTTAATATTAGGAACCGACAGACCTCCTGCTTGAATTTTTTTAGTTAGTCTATTAAAGGGGATTCTTGGAAGTTTGTTTTGCCAAATATAATTTGATATCAGCTTTTGGATTTGAGAAAGGATGGAGTAGGGGACTCTTAACGGGATCGCTCTTAATAAGTATAGTATTTTTGGTAAGTAATATGCATTAAAAGCATTTATTCTCCCTAACCAGGAGATTTCAAGATCTTTCCATTTTTTCAATTTTATTTCCATTTTCTTTATTAATATATTATAATTTTCTCTTACCATTTCTTTGAGGTTAAATTTGATTTTTATTCCCAGGTAATCTACTGTATCAAAATTCCAAGCTACATTTATATATGTTCTCATCGATGCTGCTTGTTCTTTAGTTTGATTAATAGCAATGATTTGAGTTTTATTAATGTTTAATTTATAGTTGGAAAATTTACCATATTTTTCTATTATTTCCAGCACATATTTTATTGATTTATCCGGATTTGATAGTGTTAAAATAATATCGTCTGCAAATAATGTAATTTTAAATTCATGTTGATTTATTTTAATGCCTGTTATCCCACTAAAATTCCTTATGGATTGAGCTAAAGGCTCAATTGAGAGAGCATAAAGTAATGGTGCCAAAGGGCATCCTTGCCTTGTTCCGTTGTTTATTTTAAAGCTATCTGATGTTGTCATTAATCCTGTAATTTGAGCAGTAGTATTTTTATATAGAGCTAAGATCTGCCTGTTAAATTCGCTGGGTAAACCAAAGATTTCTAAGGTTTCAGACAAAAATTTCCAGTCCACTCGATCGAAAGCTTTTTCTGCATCTAATGCAAGAAAAGCTGTATATGTTGATCTTTTATTAACTATTTATTAACATTTATTTCATCTACTGACACCCAAGCCTTTATCCATATAATATTTAACGACATTGTCTGAGTACAGAACACCAGCATAGACTTCAGACAAGTGTTCAGCCACATATCAGGCAGCAGTAATCCACATTCATAGCCACATGTCATAAATAAGGTAATGCCAACATTAAAGCATGAGTAATAGGTTTAAAACCAAAGATTATGGTGCAAGGTATGGCACAGAAAATGTATCTCTAACACAAGATCAACTCTTGTTTTGTACTCAGATGTGAACGTGAGAAGCAGTTTGGGACGTAGCATGTATTTGTTTTAATAACTAAACTTGTATTGTGCAAATGTATATCTTAAGGAAACTTGAGATGATTCTGAGTTGAAACATTGTCCCCTTTATGCCTACAAAAATTGCGTAGCTCATAGTTATCAAAGCAAAACTAGAATTATAGTGAAATGTGCAAAAGATGACAAATCCAATAGAAACAGTATTTCTGCCAATTGTTCAAAATGTAGCACAACACAACATTACTGCAAAAATTAAGCAACACTTAAATAAAATTAAAAAAAAAACACTAAACAATTCTGGTAAATTCAGAACCCCCCAGAATGTGGTTACGGTTCTACCATAAGCTTATAACCACCTGTCCCTGACTGTATGGTTCATTAAGTATTCCTAAAGTCCATCTCTCCAGTTGTCAGGCCCCTTGGGCTTATTTTACAGTGTTAGGTGCTGTCCGCCATCTTTTATCAATCCAGTACTTTCCCACCCTATTTAAAGTTGTGTGATTTTTTTTGTTTCCTTTAACTTTCATGTCCTCACCTGCAACTCACATATAGTTTTTGTAAGTGGTAGTGAGTGAGAGCAGACAACCTCATTAGAGTCTGTCCAGTCACATTAACCCTTGACTCGGCTGACTAATCAAACACTGAATGAACTGACCCAAATCTAAAATGAAATAAGCAGTTCTAAATATATAAATGTAGGTATACTTAATCTGTTACCATCAGCTCTGAAGCTCATCAGGTTAATAGTTCAAAGTCAGCACTTTATTTTGAAAGGTAACTGTGCATTTTGTACCCCATAAAACTCCAGCCTTCTACCAAAGTTTTATTACTTTGCGTAAATTTGATGTGTCAGCGTATTTAATTTATATTATAGTTTATAAAAAAACAGTGTGAATACTTTGGTAGTATCTTCATACATGGTATCAGCGTCTTTTTTTCTTGTGCATCTGAGTATAAAAATTTTAAAAATAAATAGTCACAATTGATAAGGATTTAAGCAAACTGGTACACAAATGGAGGTTAGAAGGTACAAAAGTACTGAAAAGCTCTGATGCAAGCAAAACAGATGGCTACCAGTGATTGGGTATACTTGGGAACTTTCAAGGGAGGGCCACCCAGAGCTTTTCCTATTCTGGGTATCGGCTTTATATGGAGGCAGGGTTAGCTGTGTGGGGGCTAGCCCCAGGCTGCAAGTAGGAGATGGGTGGCTAGTGAGTGGGCATGGTCGTGCCATTTCCCTACCCTGAGTAGGAGGAAATAGACCCAGAGTCTCTGGAAAAAGCAGCACTTCAGCCAGAGACTCCAGATCAAACATGGAGAGTTCCCTGCTATGGGGAAGCAAATCTCACACTGTTCTTAATTAAATTGCCATTCACAAGATGTTATCCTAATTTTAAAGGGAAAAAAATATTGCACTTTGGGGATTTGCTGGAAAAATGTAATGGAAGAAAGATATATTAACACAATATTCAAGGTCATGAAAATATTAAACTATTTTCTGCTTTAATTGATTATTTTCTTAATATGTTACTTGTATATTCTAGGTAGTTGTATACTTTTTCTAGGAAACCTGGAAAGGTAGCGCAATAAATTTCCCCATATGATTCTGATATTTCCCAAACTCATTATAAAAATGTGATTGATAGCAGCACATTTACATTGTTTTACTTAAGCAATGCATTCATTAAAATTACAGTAAAGCTTTAAAACACATTAAAGTTTTATGAGAAGGCAGCACATTGGTGCATACATGTGTTCTAATACATTTTAAAAACATGCCTCATCCCCTTTCCCCTGGTGCTTAATGGGCCGGTTACAAGGGAGGACTCAGATTTCTCCAACATACCCTTTAATACTATGGAGGACTGTGCTGAGCTGGCATAGCATGTTGTACATGGCACCACATGGCATCCACCAGGATATGACAAAGGGGCAGGTAATGGCACTGCCCTGGGTCAGACCTATAAGGCACTGCCAACACATCTTAGAGTATCATAGGTAGGTTATGGTGCTTCTGATAGCAGTCCCTGCCCTGTATTGTCTGTGTAAAACTAGTAAGAAGATTGCCCTGCTGCTCAATGGGTTGGTTACAAGGTTGTTTTCTGATCTAACCCCCAACTGTCCCATTTACATTATGAAGGACTGTGCCGAGCCGGGACAGCCTATGTAGTATGCAGTAAAACTCATTGCACACTTTAAGACATGGAACCCTAGATATTACATCATATCCTGTGCTCTGACGACCTAGGGCTGTGCCAAGGGAAAATATGTCACTAGGTAGAGACACTCAAGCAAAGAAAATGACTAAGTAAAAAAAAAAAAGAAAAAGAGTAAAGATAATCAATATATTAAGAACTTTTATTAAATAAAACATTTTATTATGTTCAGCTTATTCACTTTACTTTATTGGTTTTGCGCCATGAAACAACCATCTTCATGACCTTAACTTTAATTTTGAATACTTATGTTAACTTTTATACATATCCTTATCATATTAAGTATTGCCAACAAATGAATCTTTAATAACGGTAATCTAAACTTATTTAATTTTTTGAGGACAAAATGTTTCTTGAAAAAACTTGACATTTTCTTTGCTTGAACCCAAAAGGAACCTGTGCTATCAACACCTTTTATTTTAGATGCTATTAATTTTGTTACTTTAACATACTTTGTCAAAACATGACAGAATACATATATTATTTTTTTTAAAAAGTACCAAAAAGAACTCAAAGAATTATAATTCACAATTAACATCCGCAACGTTGCAGTTTTCACCAGTCCTCACATGTTACCAAATATATTCGATGTAACAAATAAAGAATCATTACTCTTGCCTACCTGAATTTGACATGTTTCAGATCAAGTTGTTTCAAATAGAACATGCATGTTACATTCAAGACATTCCCTCATAAAGTATCTATACTGTAAGAACCATGACCTGGAAACAAGAATGTGTGGTGGCTCCAATCAATCAACTCTTATTAAACCCATTCTTCGTAACTTCCGGAAATGTCTACTGTAAATATTAATATTAGAAAGCTATATTGACAAAACCTATATTGTATCAAAACCAAAAAAAAGACCACAAAATAAGGAAAGCTCGATCTGAGCAAAACGTAGAAGCAATATATCTGAATTGTTTGTAAACTTTTTTAGGAATGTGTTTTTATACATTGATGTTACATTTCATTTTATGCTGGAAGTTTGTCCGCTAGGCAAAGTTGAAGCTCTGGAGCAAAGACAGGAGTAGTGTGTCAGACCACTAGAACCCCAAAGCCCCAGGAGATCTTTATCCTCCAACTGTTTCTCCCGCAGGTTAATCCCTTGGGCTCTAGGGGCCGTGGGTCTTGTGATGGCCCTCCATGATCACAGGGAACCAGCCGGTTAGACAAATATGAATAGTTGAACAAAGCTTAGTCAGGAGGGGAGAAACCAGGAAAACGATAAATGAGCGAAGATAAGAATAAGACATATCCGGATACTTGTAGGCCAATTTGAGGTCAGAACATCAGAGAATAGAATAGTCAAAAGCTACAGGACCATCTGTACCACTGACTAGACACTGAAAGACTATCTAGGAGTATAAACAAGAGTGAGCTGGGGGTTTAAATAGCTAAGCCTAAAACTCAGTAGAAACAGGTGTGGGAGCAGGTGTGAAGAATAGCCATCCAACCAGCAGACTCCCATTGGAAGCTTTACAGTTCATACGTCAGACTGACTCTGAAGCTGCAGGTCATAGGTTCAAGACCAGTCAGAGCACCAAAAACAAGTAACTAAGCTTAAAATGTAAAAAGTGCTAGACCTTTAATTCTTAAAGACAACATTGTATGCATTTTGTACACCATCTTTAAATGTTTATCTGTAATGTAGTAATTAAGCGCTAGAAGGACTGAAGACGAATAAACTTTAGATGTATTAAGCAAAAGCTCTTATATTATAAAACATATTCAGAATCTTTTCTCCAGTCAGCAGAATTTGCTCAACAAATTTTGGGACATTCCTACAAATGAGTAGGATACTATATTCATGACTATTTTTGTGGATCTTAATGCTTAATCAATGCTGTTCTCAACATCTTTTCTGTTACCATGGATATAGATACATTTAAAGAAACCTGGATCAATCCATATTTCATTACCTTCTGTGCATATGTTATAAGTAGCATACCCATTAATCCTGTTAATATATTTGACACACTACAATAGAGGAAGCCTAACTAGGAAGTATCCATTACTCCACTTTGCACTGAAACAAATTGGTTATTTTAGAGGAGGCAGCATAATAGGTCCATGTTTTGTAAGAAATACTACATAGCCTCCCTTAAGCTAATTACATCTCATTTATCATTGTTAATTGATCCGTTATGTCATTTTGGTACTTAACTGTTACTACAGTGTAATATATCCGTGTTAGTGAATGTAAACCCTTTGATAAATATAGAACTTCTAGATTGAACTAATAACTGCTACTGCCATGTTAACTCCAAAAATATGGAGCGCTCATCTGATTTATTGGAGCAACTAATAGGAAAGCGAAAACGTAATCTTCATTGTACCCAGGAACAAATTAAATTCCAGGTCACAACAAGGCCAATGTTGCTGTTTTTGTGCCCTCTGTGTCTAAAAAAGTTATAGAAAAGCAGTGGAAAACTGGTAGGGCATGGACATAATGTTGAGACGGTTGGAGGGGGGTATTAAGTCTTATTACCACAATAATGGAATTCTAAAGACATGCCTAGACTCAGACAGAGATCACGGTTCTCTTGTTGCTTTGATTTGTATGGTCATGTAGAAATAACTGAAGACTTCAGGGTGGCAATATTATTACACTGCTTTTCAGACTAGGAACCTGCAATTGTACAGAATCAGTAGGCTCACAATGTTTCTTTTTTTTCTGCAACAATGTTTGTCCATTGGTCACTCTTCTCAATTTGTTTTACATTTTCTAAAACCATTTTCTAGGCTACAAAAATTCAGTCCGTAATATAATATCCTCGTTAGCCTCAAATAGTGAGGATTGTTTGGCACCTCTGACCATCACAATTTTCGTGTTACGCCTACTAGAAGCTGCACCATAATTTATGTCTCCTAATGGGTTTGGATTCAATGCCAAAAAGAAATCTATCACCGTTTATTATACAGCGATGGAAAAAAACATTTGGTTCAGTTTTTTGCCTCTTATTGAACTGTTTATTGATCTTCAAGTGGCTGGGATAAGTTTTAAATACAGCAATTGAGTGTCAGATTATAAATCATTAACAGTCTCAACACCTTTAATTTATATAAAATAGTTAACGGCTGATGGTTAGAATTACATTTAAATAGATCTTATCTTAAGTCAATGTACATCTCTACTGGCAATATAATGCTAATCCAATTGGACCGTCTACGTAATCAATTTGTGTGGTTTATTTTTGCACTTTTTGCATTCGGATTTGTATGAATTTTACTTTTAACCAAATTTTCCCATTTTGCCAGTTCGTACAGGTGTCTGGAAACAAGGAGGGGCTCCAACAAAGCAGAGCGCTCAGAATTTCCTTCTACTTTGCTATGCTTCTTGTTTCTTCTGTCTTTGGTCTTCTCTGGTAGTCACCGTGTCCTGGCTCTCAACAGGGTTATCCTGACCAAATTATGTACTTCCGCGACAAGGAAGGGCCTCAGCACCTCCTGCACACCCAATCCTCAGAGTGGAGGGATGGCGAGAGGCTGTCAAATAATTCAGGCTGATCTTTGGAGAAACAGTTCCCCACTCCTGACAGTGACATGGTGGAAGGCAGGTAATCAGGGCCGGCCCTACAATAGGGCAGACTGGGGCAATTGCCCCAGGCGGCACTTTAGAAGGGGCGGCACTTTGCCGCCCGAGCGTTTTTTTTTTTTGAAATGGAAGAGAGAGAGAGGGGCGCCGTGTGGTTTTCTCTTACCCGCTCGGCGCCCCTCTCTCTCTCTCCTCTGCGGCGAGTCTCCCTCTTCGGTCTTGGTGCGGCTGTAATGCTGAGCGCCGGAAGGGCGTCAATTTCCGGCGCTCAGAATTACAAGCGGCACGGTGGCAGAGCAGGGAGACTCGCCGCAGGACTCTTAAGGCGTACGTACCGGGGGGGGCGTCTCCCCCCGAGGTTTTACAAAATTGCGCGGGGGGCGGCATTTTAAACTTCGCCCCAGGCGGCGTTACGCCTTCGGCCGGCCCTGCAGGTAATGACACATGTGCGTCTGCTCACAATGTCTGTGGCATCGTGACACCTTCCATCCGCAACCCATGTAGCAATGTCATTGGATGTTTCTTCTCGATCTCTGTCTCCTTTACTGATGTGCAGTGTCCAATCTGTGTATCCCTGTACTGCTTCATCGTTTAATATTAGAGTTTTTTCCCTTTGTGATGAATCTATTACAAAACCATTGATAACAGCGACATTCTTGTCTAGGCCAACTAGGTCTAGGCATAGAGCGTGAGGTCCAGGAGTTGGGGGGGCAAATATATTTTATTGTCATTAAGCAGTGTAACTTGACATTTTATTATATAATAATGTCTTGGTGCTCTGTGAAATCTTGGAAAGTTATGCATTTAAATTCTATGTATAATTCATGAACTATATTTGTTTAGACTATTGCTACTGGCAGCAAATTCCAGCAAAAAAAAAATCCATCATGTTTCAATCTAAAGTTAATTATAGGCATGAGTTCACTCATCAGTCGTAATAGTCAAACAAAGGACTTACTTATGTGCTAGAAGTTTTTCGTCAATGAAGATTTTAAGACCGGGTTTTTTTTTTTGAATGAGACATAGTCACACAAGTATGTAACAAAATGGGAAAATATGATGGATGGCAACGGTATAATCAGTGACAGAATATTAATGGAACCGTGGAAAAATAATGAGTCAACCAAATGTATGTTCTTGGCTGTGCGTTTTTAGAGTGGATGTTTGATAATTTGCCACCAGCATTGACAAAATATCCCCAGAAAATAACAGCATTCCTCTTAATAAAGATGTAATATAGTTTAACCCCTTAATGACAAAGCCCGTACATGTACGGGCTCAAAATGCATTGTTTTCAATGGGTTTTGGGACCACCCATTGTCTAAGGGGTTAAAGATATTTTATAATAACTGCTGCTATGGTATAAGGCCACTTTCCAAACTTTATACGAGAATCACTTTTTATATAAAACTCAGTGACCCCGCAATGCATGGAGTGCTGACTGGGGGTAAGTATATCACAAGCAGAGACATGCTTGGCCAAGCAACTCTGCTGCACACAAAATAGCTTGGTGGCCCTGGCAATGTGTTAAATGCATATGGGGAAATTCTGCATAATCCCCCCATGCATTTGCAAAAGGAACATATGATGGCTGGCATGTTTCTATACATTTTACATATTTTTTTTTACTTCCCTAAACTAAAAATGCCCCCCCTATATTAATATTTAACCATATTCTAGGACTATCATTCATAAAGGAAGGACACAATGTAGTTATGCAGATATGCTATAATTGTGTTACGTTTTGCATAGATTACCATACATTTAATGAAAATAGTGGACAACTATGCTTAAATATACATACGTTATATATATATATTATACATACACACATATTCCATCTTAATTAAATAGTAAAAATGATATTAAAAACATGTCAATAAGTTATACTGCTTTTTCGGATACCAATTCTGAGTGGAATGAATTGTTCTCAAATATAATTCTTGGTATGCATTTTATATGCCTCCCACACCCTTCCGTAACAAATTACCCGATTTACAATCCTCTAGGATCTGTGAATTACTTACACTAAAAGGCTGGCACATGGATTAAAACAGGCTTCCAAAAATGATGACTGGGCATTGGTGGCACGTTGTAAGTGCTGAGTCAGTACAAGTAAATAAGTAATCACCTAGTATACACA
Source organism: Spea multiplicata (assembly GCA_009364415.1). Lineage (NCBI taxonomy): Eukaryota > Metazoa > Chordata > Amphibia > Anura > Pelobatidae > Spea > Spea multiplicata. Next base: position 423 of record VKOC01035809.1, on the reverse strand, counting down.
TGGTCACCCTGGGATACCAGTGTATAAAACAAAAATCATAGTTTTCATGAGGTTATTAGAATTATTTGGTTGCTATCATTCATAAAAAGCAGAATCCTGACAGACAATTAAATGGTTAATATTTATTTTAAAAAAAACTTTGTCGTTGAATTTAGAATGTAATGGTACAGCTTATGAATCTGGTTGAGATGGTTTACCCACAAGGTGACCGGGGCAGATCGTCCTCCCATAGTATTGTATTGCACTATTCAATGGGTCAATGACCTCCTCAACCTGCCCATTTACACTATGGAGGCTGCGCCAACTCAGTGCAGGCCTCAGTCTGGTTTAGAAGGCGGCATATGTAGTAGTAGTACAGACTCCTATGAGGGGCAACTAGAGGCGCTCCCCCAGGGCCGGCCTTTGGGGTGTGCGACCTGTGCG